>OX401415.1:29191732-29196732 GCA_947846245.1 Cerastoderma edule
GGAAAATAAGTACAGTTGGTTCCCGGTATTTGTGTTGTATGAAATGTCGGGACAGTTAATAGAGTTGGTTCCTGGTATTTGTGTTGTATACCATTTCAGGCCAGTTAATACAGTTGGTTCCCGGTATTTGTGTTGTATACCATTTCGGGACAGTTAATACAGTTGGTTCCTGGTATTTGTTTTGTATACCATGTCGGGACAGTTAATACAGTTGGTTTCCGGTATTAATGTTTTATTACATTTTGGGGCAGTTAATACAGTTGGTTCCCTGTATTTGTGTATTAAAACATTTTTGGGCAGTTAATACAGTTGGTTCCCTGTATTTGTGTATTATAACATTTTTGGGCAGTTAATACAGTTGGTTCCCGAAATTTGTTTTGTATATCGTGTTGGGACAGTTAATTCAGTTATTTCCCAGTATTTGTGTTGTATAGCATTTCGGGGCAGTTAATAAAGTTGGTTCCCGGTATTTGTGTTGTATACCATGTCGGGACAGTTAGTACCATTGGTTCCCGATATTTGTGTTGTATACCGTGTTGAGGCAATTAATACAGTTGGTTCCTGGTATTTGTGTTGTATACCATGTCGGGACAATTAATACAGTTGGTCCCAGGTATTTGTGTTGTAAAACGTGTCGGGACAGTGAATACAGTTGGTTTCAGGTATTTGTGTAGTATAACATTTCGGGACAGTTAATACAGCTGGATCCTGGTATTTTTGTTGTATAACATTTCGGAACAGTTAATACAGTTGGTCCCTGGTATTTGTGTTGTGTAACATTTCGGGATAGTTAATACAGTAGGTTTCAGGTATTTGTGTTGTATAACATTTCGGGACAGTTAATACAGTTGGTTCCAGTTATTTGTGTTGTATAACATTTCGGGATAGTTTATACAGATGGTTCCTGGTATTTGTGTTGTATACCATTTCGGGACAGTTAATACAGTTGGTTGTTGGTCTTTGTGTTGTATACCATGTTCGGGCAATTAATACAGTTGGTTACCGGTATTTGTGTTGTATACAATTTCGGGACAGTTAATACAGTTGATTCCCGGTATTTGTGTTGTATACCATTACAACTGGTTCCCAGTTTTTGTGTTGTATACCATTTCGGGACAGTTAATACAGTTGGTTCCCGGTATTTGTGCTGTGTACCATTTCGGGACAGTTAATACAGTTGGTTCCCGGTATTTGTGTTGTATAACATTTCGGGACAGTTAATACAGTTGGTTTCTGGTATTTGTGTTGAATAACGTGTAGGGACATTTAATACAGTTGGTTCCCGGTATTTTGTGTTGTATAACATTTCGGGACAGTTATTACAGTTTGTTCCCGGTATTTGTGTTGTATACCATGTTTGGCAGTTAATACAGTTGGTTCCTAGTTTTTGTGTTGTATAACATTTCGGGACAGTTAATACAGTTGGTTCCTGGTCTTTGTGTTGTATACCATGTTATGGCAGTTAATACAGTTGGTTCCCAGTTTTTGTGTTGTATAACATTTCGGGACAGTTAATAAAGTTGGTTTCTGGTATTTGTGTTGAAAAACGTGTAGGGACATTTAATACAGTTGGTTCCCGGTATTTTGTATTGTGTAACATTTCGGGACAGTTATTACAGTTTGTTCCCGGTATTTGTGTTGTATACCATGTTTGGGCAGTTAATACAGTTGGTTCCTAGTTTTTGTGTTGTATAACATTTCGGGACAGTTAATACAGTTGGTTTCTGGTATTTGTGTTGTATAATATTTCGGGACAGTTTATACAGTTGGTTACCGGTATTTCTTTCGTATAACATTTCGGGACAGTTAATACAGTTGGTTCCCGATATTTGTGGTGTATAACATTTCGGGACATTTAATACACTTGTTTTCCGGTATTTGTGCTGTATACCATGTTGGGACAGTTAATACAGTTTGTTCCCGGTATTTGTGTTGTATACCGTGTCTGGACAGTTAATACAGTTGGTTCTCGGTATTTGTGATGTATAACATTTTCGGGCAGTTAATACGGTTGAATTCCGGTATTTGTGTTGAATACTATCTCGGGACAGTTGATACAGTTGGTTCCCGGTATTTGTGCTGTATACCATATTGGGACAGTTAATACAGTTGGATCCCGGTATTTGTGCTGTATACCGTGTCGGGACAATTAATACAGTTGGTTCTCGGTATTTGTGATGTATAACATTTTGGGGCAGTTAATACAGTTGAATTCCGGTATTTGTGTTGAATACTATGTCGGGACAGTTGATACAGTTTGTTTCCGGTATTTGTGTTGTATGATAATTCGGGACAGTTAATACAGTTGGTTCCCGGCATTCGTATTCTATATCATGTCGGGTCAGTTAATACAGTTGGTTCCCGGTATTTGTTTTGTATAACATTTCGGGACATTTAATACAGTTGGTTCCCGGTATTTGTGTTGTATACCATGTCGGGACAGTTAATACAGTTAGTTCCCGGTATTTGTTTTGTATAACATTTCGGGACATTTAATCAGTTGGTTCCCGGTATATGTGTTGTATAACATTTTGGGACAGTTAATATAGTTGGTTCCTGGTTTTTGTGTTGTACAACATTTCGGGACAGTTAATACAGTTGGTTTCCGGTATTTGTGTTGTATAACATTTTGGGACAGTTAATACAGTTGGTTCCTTGTATTTGTTTTGTATACCATGTCGGGACTGTTTTTACAGTTGGTTCCTTGCATTTGTGTTGTATAACATTTTGGGACAGTTAATACAGTTAGTTCCTGGTATTTGTGTTGTATACCATGTCGGGACAGTTAATACAGTTAGTTGTTGGTATTTGTGTTGTATACCATGTCGGGACAGTTAATACAGTTGATTCCCGGTATTTGTATTGTATACCATTTCGGGACAGTTAATACCTGTGGTTCCCGGTACTTGTGTTTTGGACCATGTTGGTGGGGGGTGGGGGAATGTTGGGGTAGGGTGGTTCATACAGTTGGTTCCTTCTATTTTCCTTTGAGGGTTATATTACCAGCTTATGTTTGACCCAATGATCCGTAAGTGGCATTTCGTGAGTTCTTAGATTCAACATGCAGGCAAAAAAAAGTCAATTCTATCACTATGAACTATTATTAAATCATTATAAATGATTCATAAAGTTATGATTCAATTCAAAGTCCACAAGCTTTATTTGCCTATACAATCGACTCCCGTTTTAGTTATCGATCAAAACAACGCTCGCAGTGAATAGTTACGAAAAAGCCTGATTTGTGGCATGTTGACATATAAACAGGACTCAATCCATGTTTCTTGCCAAGCCAAGTCTCAAATAAGTGAAAGCCCTTTCTTTTTAAAGTCGTTTCCATGGTAAAAAACGTTCACTGCATGTCACAAAATTTAGCATTCATGCCGATTAAAAGCTACGATTAATACCGGTTCTTCCTTTTAATCTAATTTTAGAACTCTTCCATATAATTTCTTTTTAATGTAGTGGTTGGTGTTCTCTAACTTATTTTATTCCATGCAGACACTATTTCTTTAGGGAAGGTATACAGTACTTAGAAAATATATTTTCAATGTCACCAGCTTTAAAGCTTCATTCCGCTGGTTTGGTACAATATTGGTAATACTGGTTTGGATCTGGTATGGGTAGTTTCAGTTTGGATCTGATATGGGTAATTCTGGTTTTGATCTGATATGGGTAATACTGATTTGGATCGGATATGGGTAATACTTGTTTGGATCTGATATGGGTAGTTTCGGTTTGGATCTGATATGGGTAATACTGTTTTGGATCTGATATGAGTAGTCCTGATTTAGATCTGAAATGGGTAGTTTCAGTTTGGATCGGATATGGGTAATAGTGATTTGGATCTGATATGGGTAGTTTCGGTTTGGATCTGATATGGGTAATACTTGTTTGGATCTGATATGGGTAATAGTGATTTGGATCTGATATGGGTAGTTTCGGTTTGGATCTGTTATGGGTAATACTGGTTTGGATCTGATATGGGTAGTCCTGATTTAGATCTGATATGGGTAATAGTGATTTGGATCTGATATGGGTAATACTGATTTGGATCTGATACGGGTAGTCCTTATTTAGATCTGATATGGGTAGTTTCGGTTTGGATCTGTTATGGGTAATACTGATTTGGATCTGATATGAGTAGTACTTATTTGGATCTGATTTGGGTAATACTGATTTGGATCTGATATGGGTAGTTTCGGTTTGGATCTGATATGGGTAATACTGTTTTGGATCTGATATGAGTAGTCCTGATTTAGATCTGAAATGGGTAGTTTCAGTTTGGATCTGTTATGGGTAATACTAATTTGGATCTGATATGGGTAATACTAATTTGGATCTGATATGGGTAATACTAATTTGGATCTGATATGGGTAATACTTATTTGGATCGGATATGGGTAATACTGATTTGGATCTGATATCGGTAGTTTCGGTTTGGAATTGATATCGGTAATACTGGTTTGTATCTGATATGGTCAATACTGATTTGGATCTGATATAGGTAGAACTGATTTGGATCAGATATGGTTAATACTGTTTTGGATCTAATATGGGTAATACTGGTTTGGATCTGATATGAGTAGTCCTGATATAGATCTGATATGGGTAATACTGGTTTGGATCTGATATGAGTAGTCCTGATATAGATCTGATATGGGTAATACTGATTTGGATCTGATATGGGTAATAGTGATTTGGATCTGATATGGGTAATACTGATTTGGATCTGATATCGGTAGTTTCGGTTTGGATCTGATATGGTTAATACTGGTTTGTATCTGATATGGTTAATACTGATTTGGATCTGATATCGGTAGTTTCGGTTTGGATCTGATATGGGTAATACTGGTTTGTATCTGATATGGTTAACACTGATTTGGATCTGATATTGGTAATACTGGTTTGGATCTGATATGAGTAGTCCTGATATAGATCTGATATGGATAGTTTCAGTTTGGATCTGATATGAGTAGTCCTGATTTGGATCTGATATGGGT
>OX401415.1:29201732-29313470 GCA_947846245.1 Cerastoderma edule
TCTTGTCTTTATAGTTACCCTGTGCTCCTTTGTTTCTTGTAGTTAAAGTTACCTTGTGTTCTTTTATTTCTTGTCTTTATAGTTACCCTGTGCTTCTTTGTTTCTTGTCTTTATAGTTACATTGTGCTTTTTTGTTTCTAATCTTTATAGTTACCTTGTGCTCCTTTGTTTCTTGTCTTTATAGTTACATTGTGCTCCTTTGTTTCTTGTCTTTATAGTTATCTTGTGCACTTTGTTTCTTGTCGTTATAGTTACCTTGTGCTCTTTTGTTTCTTGTCTTTATAGTTATCTTGTGCACCTTTGTTTCTTGTCGTTATAGTTACCTTGTGCTCCTTTGTTTCTTATCTTTATAGTTACCTTGGGCTCCTATGTTTCATGTCGTTATAGTTACCCTGTGATCCTTTGTTTCTTGTCGTTATAGTTCCCTTGTGCTCCTTTGTTTCATGTCTTTGTAGTTCCCCTGTGCTCCTTTGTTTCATGTCTTTGTAGTTTCCTTGTGCTCCTTGGTTTCTTGTCGTTATAGTTACCTTGTGCTCCATTGTTTCCTGTCCCTATAGTTACCTTGTGCTCCTTTGTTTCATGTCGTTATAGTTACCTTGTGCTCCTTTGTTTCTTGTCTCTATAGTTACCTTGTGCTCCTTTGTTTCATGTCGTAATAGTTATCTTGTGCACCTTTGTTTCTTGTCGTTATAGTTACATTGTGCTCCTTTGTTTCTTGTCTTTAGAGTTTCCTTGTGTTCCTTGGTTTCTTGTCGTTATAGTTACCTTGTGCTCCTTTGTTTCATGTCGTTATAGTTATCTTGTGCTCCTTTGTTTCTTGTCTTTATAGTTATCTTGTGGACCTTTTTTTCTTGTCTCTATATTTACCTTGTGCTCCTTTGTTTCTTGTCCCTATAGTTACCTTGTGCTCCTTTGTCTCTTGTCGTTATAGTTACATTGTGCTCCTTTGTTTCTTGTCTTTAGAATTTCCTTGTGTTCCTTGGTTTCTTGTCGTAATAGTTACCTTGTGCTCCTTTCTTTCATGTCGTTATAGTTATCTTGAGCACCTTTGTTTCTTGTCGTTATAGTTACATTGTGCTCCTTTGGTTCTTGTCTTTTGAGTTACCATGTGCTCTTTTGATTCTTGTCTCTATAGTTACCTTGTGCTCTTTTGTTTCTTGTCTTTATAGTTACCCTGTGCTCCTTTGTTTCTTGTCGTTATAGTTACCCTGTGCGCCTTTGTTTCTTGTCTTCATAGTTACCTTGTGCTCCATTGTTTCTTGTCTTTATACTTACCTTGTGCTCCTTTGTTTCTTGTCTTTAGAGTTATCATGTTCTCCTTTGTTTCTTGTCGTTATAGTTACCTTGTGCTCCTTTGTTTCTTGTCGTTACAGTTACCTTTTGCTCCTTTGATTCTTGTCTTTAGAGTTATCATGTGCTCCTTTGTTTCTTGTCGTTATAGTTACATTGTGCTCCTTTGTTTCTTGTCGTTATAGTTACCTTGTGCTCCTTTGTTTCTTGTCGTTATAGTTACCTTGTGCTCCTTTGTTTCATGTCGTTAAAGTTACCTTGTGCTCCTTTGTTTCTTGTCGTTTTAGTTACCTTGTGCTCCTTTGATTCTTGTCTTTAGAGTTATCATGTGCTCCTTTGTTTCTTGTCGTTATAGTTACCTTGTTCTCCTTTGATTCTTGTCTTTAGAGTTATCATGTGCTCCTTTGTTTCTTGTCGTTATAGTTACCGTGTGCTCCTTTGATTCTTGTCTTTAGAGTAACCTTGGGCTCCTTTGTTTCTTGTCTTAATAGTTATCTTTTGCTCCTTTTTTTCTTGTCGTTATAGTTACCTTGTGCTTTTTGTTTCTTGTCTTTATTGTTACCTTGTGCTCCTTTGTTTCTTGTCTTTATAGTTACCCTGTGCTCCTTTGTTTCTTGTCGTTATAGTTACCCTGTGCTCCTTTGTTTGTTGTCTTCATAGTTACCTTGTGCTCCTTTGTTTCTTGTCGTTATAGTTACGCTGTGCTCCTTTGATTCTTGTCTTTATAGTTTCCTTGTGCTCCTTTGTTTCTTGTCGTTATAGTTACCCTGTGCTCCTGTGTTTCTTGTCGTTATAGTTACCCTGTGCTCCTTTGTTTCTTGTCTTCATAGTTACCTTGTGCTCCTTTGTTTCTTGTCTTAATACTTACCTTATGCTCCTTTGTTTCTTGTCTTTAGAGTTATCATGTGCTCCTTTGTTTCTTGTCGTTATAGTTACCTTGTGCTCCTTTGTTTCTTGTCGTTACAGTTACCTTTTGCTCCTTTGATTCTTGTCTTTAGAGTTATCATGTGCTCCTTTGTTTCTTGTCGTTATAGTTACATTGTGCTCCTTTGTTTCTTGTCGTTATAGTTACCTTGTGCTCCTTTGTTTCTTGTCGTCATAGTTACCTTGTGCTCCTTTGTTTCATGTCGTTAAAATTACCTTGTGCTCCTTTGTTTCTTGTCGTTTTAGTTACCTTGTGCTCCTTTGATTCTTGTCTTTAGAGTTATCATGTCCTCCTTTGTTTCTTGTCGTTATAGTTACCTTGTGCTCCTTTGATTCTTGTCTTTAGAGTTATCATGTGCTCCTTTGTTTCTTGTCGTTATAGTTACCTTGTGCTCCTTTGATTCTTGTCTTAAGAGTAACCTTTGGCTCCTTTGTTTCTTGTCTTAATAGTTATCTTTTGCTCCTTTGTTTCTTGTCGTTATAGTTACCTTGTGCTTTTTGTTTCTTGTCTTTATTGTTACCTTGTGCTCCTTTGTTTCTTGTCTTTATAGTTACCCTGTGCTCCTTTGTTTCTTGTCGTTACAGTTACCTTGTGCTCCTTTGTTTCTTGTCGTTATAGTTACGCTGTGCTCCTTTGATTCTTGTCTTTATAGTTTCCTTGTGCTCCTTTGTTTCTTGTCTTTATAGTTACCCTGTGCTCCTTTGTTTCTTGTCGTTATAGTTACCTTGTGCTCCTTTGTTTCTTGTCTTCATAGTTACCTTGTGCTCCTTTGTTTCTTGTCTTTAGAGTTATCATGTGCTCATTTGTTTCTTGTCGTTATAGTAACCTTGTGCTCCTTTGTTTCTTGTCGTTATAGTTACCTTGTGCTCTTTTGATTCTTGTTTTTAGAGTTATCATGTGCTCCTTTGATTCTTGTCGTTATAGTTACCGTGTGGTCCTGTGTTTCTTGTCGTTATAGTTACCTTGTGCTCCTTTGTTTCTCGTCTTTAGAGTTATCATGTGCTCCTTTGTTTCTTGTCGTTATAGTTACCTTGTGCTCCTTTGTTTCTTGTCGTTATAGTTACCTTGTGCTCCTTTGATTCTTGTTTTTAGAGTTATCATGTGCTTCTTTGATTCTTGTCGTTATAGTTACCGTGTGGTCCTTTGTTTCTTGTCGTTATAGTTACCTTGTGCTCCTTTGTTTCTTGTCTCTATAGTTACCTTGTGCCCTTTTGTTTCTTGTCTTTATAGTTACCCTGTGCTCCTTTCTTTCTAGTCGTTATAGTTACCTTGTGCTCCTTTGTTTCTTGTTGTAATAGCTACCTTGTGCTCCTTTGATTCTTGTCTTTAGAGTTATCATGTGCTCCTTTGTTTCTTGTCGTTAAAGTTACATTGTGCTCCTTTGTTTCTTGTCGTTAAAGTTACCTTGTGCTCCTTTGTTTCTTGTCGTTTTAGTTACCTTGTGCTCCTTTGATTCTTGTCTTTAGAGTTATCATGTGCTCCTTTGTTTCTTGTCGTTATAGTTACCTTGTGCTCCTTTAATTCTTGTCTTTAGAGTTATCATGCTCCTTTGTTTCTTGTCATTATAATTGCCCATGCTCCTTGTTTCTTGTCATTTATAATTATCTGTACTCCTTTGATTCTGTCTTTAAGTAACAGCAGGCTTGTTTCTTGTCTTATGGAGTATCACCCAGCCTTTTGTTTCTGTCACTGTGTACCTTATTTCCCTTTGTTTCTTGTCATTTATAGTTTCCTTGTACTCCTTTGATTCACCCCATGCTTTAAGTTACCTTGTGCTCCTTGTTTCTTGTCTCTATAATTACCTTTTGCTCCCCTTTGTTTCTTGTCATTATAATTTACCTTGTGCTCTTTAATTCTTGTTTTGCATTATCATGTGCCTAACTGAATTCTTGTCATTATAATTTACATTAGCAAGTCCTTTGTTTCTTGTCATTATAATTACCTTGTGCTCCCCTTTGTTTCTTGTCTCTATAGTTACTGTACCCCTTTTATTTCTTGTCTTTATAAATTTACCCACAATGCTCCTTTCTTTCTAGTCATTATAATTACCTTGTGCTCCCTTTGTTTCTTATTTATATGCCTTATTGCTCCTTTGATTTATTTGTCTTTAGAGTTATCATGTACTCCTTTGTTTCTGTCATTATAGTTACATTTATTGCTCCTTTATTTCTTGTCATTAAAATTTACCTTGTACTCCCTTTGACCTTGTCATTTGAATTACCTTGTGCTCCTTTGATTCTTGTCTTTAGAGTTATCATGTGCTCCTTTGTTTCTTGTCGTTATAGTTACCGTGTGCTCCTTTGATTCTTGTCTTTAGAGTTATCATGTGCTCCTTTGTTTCTTGTCGTTATAGTTACCTTGTGCTCCTTTGTTTCTTGTCGTTATAGTTATCTTGTGCTCCTTTGATTCTTGTCTTTAGAGTAACCTTGGGCTCCTTTGTTTCTTGTCTTAATAGTTATCTTGTGCTTTTTGTTTCTTGTCTTTATTGTTACCTTGTGCTCCTTTGTTTCTTGTCGTTATAGTTTCCTTGTGCTCCTTTGATTCTTGTCTTTAGAGTTACCTTGTGCTCCTTTGTTTCTTGTCTCTATAGTTACCTTGTGCTCCTTTGTTTCTTGTCTTTATAGTTATCTTTTGCTCTTTTGTTTCTTGTCGTTATAGTTACCTTGTGCTTTTTTGTTTCTTGTCTTTATTGTTACCTTGTGCTCCTTTGTTTCTTGTCGTTATAGTTTCCTTGTGCTCCTTTGATTCTTGTCTTTAGAGTTACCTTGTGCTCCTTTGTTTCTTGTCTCTATAGTTACCTTTTTCTCCTTTGTTTCTTGTCTTTATAGTTACATTGTGCTCATTTGTTTCTTGTTTTCATAGTAACCTTGTGCTCCTTTGTTTCTTGTCTTTATAGTAACCTTGTGCTCCTTTGTTACTTGTCTTTAGACTTACCATGTGCTCCTTTGATTCTTGTCGTTATAGTTACATTGTGCTCCTTTGATTCTTGTCTTTATAGTTACCTTGTGCTCCTTTGTTTATTGCCTTTATAGTTATCTTGTGCACCTTTGTTTCTTGTCTTTATAGGTACATTGTGCTCCTTTGTTTCTTGTCTTTATAGTTACCTTGTGCGCCTTTGTTTCTTGTCTTTATCGTTACATTGTGCTCTTTTGTTTCTTGTCTTGGTAGTTACCATGTGCTCCTTTGTTTCTTGTCTTTATAGTTACCTCGTGCTCTCTTGTTTCTTGTCTCTATTGTTACCTTGTGCTCCTTTGTTTCTTGTCTTTATAGTTACCTTTTGCTCTTTTGATTCTTGTCTTTAGAGTTACAATGTGCATCTTTGTTTCTTGTCTTTATAGTTACCTTGTGCACCTTTGTTTCTTGTCCTTATAGTAACCATTTACTCCTTTGTTTCTTGTCTCTATAGTTACCTTGTTCTCCTTGGTTTCTTGTCTTTATAGTAACCTTCTGCTCTTTTGATTCTTGTTTTTAGAGTTACCACGTGCTCCTTTGATTCTTGTCGTTATAGTTACCTTGTGCTTCTTTGTTTCTTGTCTTTAGACTTACCATGTGCTCCTTTGTTTCTTGTCGTTATAGTTACCTTGTGCTCCTTTGTTTCTTGTCTTTAGACTTACCATGTGCTCCTTTGTTTCTTGTCTTTAGACTTACCATGTGCTCTTTTGTATCATGTATTTATAGTTACCTTGTGAACCTTTGTTTCTTGTCGTTGTAGTTACCTTTTGCTCCTTTGTTTCTTGTCGTTATAGTTATCTTGTGCTCCTTTGGTTCTTGTCTTTAGAGTTGCCACGTGCTCCTTTGTTTCTTATCGTTATAGTTACCTTTTGCACCTTTGTTTCTTGTCGTTATAGTTACCTTGTGCTCCTTTGTTTCTTGTCGTTATAGTTACCCTGTGCTCCTTTGTTTCTGGTCTTTATAGTTACCCTGTGCTCCTTTGTTTCTTGTCTTCATAGTTACCCTGTGCTCCTTTGTTTCTTGTCTTCATAATTACATTGTGCTCCTTTGTTTCTTGTCTTTATAGTAACCCTGTGCTCCTTTGTTTCTTGTCTTTAAAGTTACACTGTGCTCCTTTGTTTCATGTCTTAGTAGTTACCCTGTGCTCCTTTGTTTCTGGTCTTTATAGTTATCATGTGCTCCTTTGTTTCTTGTCGTTATAGTTACCTTGTGCCCATTTGTTTCATGTCTTTATAGTTATCTTGTGCTCCTTTGTTTCTTGTCGTTTAAGTTTCCTTGTGCTCCTTTGTTTCATGTCGTTATAGTTACCTTTTGCTCCTTTGTTTCATGTCTTTATAGTTACCGTGTGCTCCTTTGTTTCTTGTCGTTTTAGTTTTCTTGTGCTCCTTTGTTTCATTTCGTTATAGTTACTTTGTGCTTTTTTGTTCCTTGTCGTAAAGTTACCTTGTGCTCCTTTGTTTCTTGTCTCTATAGTTACCTTGTGCTCCTTTATTTCCTTTGTTTCTTGTCTTTATAGTTTCCTTGTGCTCCTTTGTTTCTTGTCGTTATAGTTACCTTGTGCTCCTTTGTTTCCTTTGTTTCTTGTCGTTATAGTTTCCTTGTGCACCTTTGTTTCATGTCGTTATAGTTACCTTGTGCTCCTTTGTTTCATCTCGTTATAGTTACCTTGTGCTCCTTTGTTTTTTTTTTCGTTTTAGTTACCCTGTGCTCCTTTGTTTCTTGTCTCTATAGTTACCTTGTGCTCCTTTGTTTCATGTCGTTATAGTTTCCTTGTGCTCCTTTGTTTCATGTCGTTATAGTTACCTTGTGCTCCTTTGTTTGTTTTTTTTTCGTTATAGTTACCTTGTGCTCCTTTTTTGTTGTTGTTATAGTTACCTTATGTTTCTTTGTTTTTTGTCGTTATAGTTTCCTTATTCTCCTTTTTTTGTTTTTTATAGTTTCTATTTTAACATTAGTTTTTTGTCATTATAGGTTCTTCTTAATTTTACTTCTTTTTCATAATAGTTTTTCCTGCTCCTTAATATTTTGTCATTATAGCCTCTTCCTGCTCCTTATTTCTTTGTCATTGCTTCTTCTTGCTCCATATTTCTTTGTTATTATAGTTCTTCTTGCTCTTTAGTTTCTTGTCGTTTTTCTTTCTTACTCCTTAGAATTTTATCATTATAGCTTCTTTTTGCTCCTTATTTCCTTGTCATTATTGCTTCTTCTTTGTCCTTATTTCTTTGTCATTTTTGCTTCGTCTTGCCCCTTATTTCTTTGTCATTATTGCTTCCTCTTGCTCCATATTTCTTTGTCACTTAAGCTTCTTTTTGCTCCTTACTTCTTTTTCACTTAAACTTCTTTTTGCTCCTTATTTCTTAGACATTATAGCTTCTTCTTGCTCCATAGTTGTAGTCGTTAAAGATTCTTCTTGCTCCTTAGTTTCTTGTTGTATTTCTATTTCTTACTCCTTAGAATTTTATCATTATAGCTTCTTTTTGCTCCTTATTTATTTGTCATTATATCTTCCTCTTGTTCCTTTTTTCTTTGTCATAATAGCTTCTTCTTGTTCCTTATTTCTTTGTCATTACAGTTCCACTTTGCCCCTGTGTTTTTGTATTTCAAATTGCTACGTGCTCTTTAGTTTCTTGGCGTATTATTTTCTCTAACTCCTTAGATTGTTGTCATTATAACTTCTTCTTGATCCGTATTTCTTTGGCATTGTAGCTTCTTCTTGCTCCTTGTTTACTTGCCGTTTGAGTTTCATTCCGCTCCTTGTTTACTTGCCGTTTGAGTTTCATTGCGCTCCTTGTTTACTTGTCATTTGAGTTTCTTAGGGTTCTACGAATGTTGATTAAGGTCAAATAGCAATATAGTGCTGTATAACATTAGGTTTTTAACAGTAATAAAATACCAAACAAACCCTGCAAATTCGTTTGTCATGCAATAAAGTATTCATCCAGATAAGCATAGTCGACCGGAAATGTTTGAGTGTTTGCATGGACAGAGAGAGTCTTAAACTTCTCTAAAACATTCTCAAAATATCTATTTTGGTCAATTACATGGATGGCTGATGTCAAAACATCATTTTTGAACCGAAATAATATGTTAGAAAGGCCTAAGCAGAATCTTACTTTTTTGACTGAAATCCAAGGGCAGACAACTTTAACCGCAATTATCACCCCTTATTTTGCAGCAGAACTCCATCAGACGAGCAGTTCTGAACTCTTGAGACAATTTACTATAGAATAGCATCAATAAACCGTTTGGTGCTTTCAACGCAATTAAAAATGGTCTACAGCTTAGACTAAGGGTACTGCACATAAGATAAGATACAATATGGCACCAACCTTTGTGCTTGTAAATAAGTTTGTCCGTATTCTCACGAGTCCGATTAATCCGTCTGTATATCTGCGAGTCAGCACTATCAATATGCCTATAAAGTTGTCTGTCTGTTATTTCGTGATATAATTACCATTTTTGTCTATCTTTTTTTATCTTATTTGTTGATATTAACGTTACCTTTGTTAGAAATACCCCGTGATTCATAATTAGTTAAGAATTATTTCGTTTCGATTGTTTTTGCGTTTGTAACCTCACTTTTTCAATATTTATTATAAAACGCGCATTCACATGCTCCGTAAAATAGTTTCAAAGCAGTCATCTATAATCACATGTATTTCGTTATTAAACAAAGCAAAGAAAGTCTTAAGCATTATTATGTTTTTTATATCCATCATTTTTTATTTCAGTTGCCTTCGAAATTCTCGTTCAATACAGTTTGACGTGCCGAGTTACAATGGACCGGTGGACGAGTATACGGACGACTGACGGCTGCTTGTTGGGTACAGTATAAGCCCCCTGGGCGTACACCGTTTACATGTGGTCTCCAAGCGACAACACGACTTTCGTCACACCGGCTACCCATCCGGACAGGCACGATAGTTGGCTTCCCACAATTACGCAGACTTTCGATGGTTCCAATTTTAAAAATGATTCAATGACCCGCATGTTGCCAACGCTAACATCGATCACTGAAGCACCCATCATTGATGGTAAACATCCGGCACTTGGTGTTCTTCTTGCAATGTTTTCGTTCATAACAGTTCTAGGAAATTTCCTTGTGATCATAGCAGTATGGAAAGAAGTGTATCTAAGAACAGTTACAAATTATTTAATTGTGTCACTTGCTATTGCGGATGTGATGGTCGGTGGAATCGTGATGCCCTTCAGTATAAGCCACGAACTCACAAACTATGTTTGGAACTACGGTGTCGAATGGTGTGACCTCTGGCATTCGTTTGACGTTCTTGGGAGTACTGCTTCTATACTCAATCTGTGCATAATATCTCTGGATAGATATTGGGCAATAACCGATCCTATAGCGTATCCGACACGCATGTCCCCTTGTCGTGTCTCCATACTCATAGCTTTTGTGTGGCTGTGCTCGGCTGGAATATCCTTTCCTGCCATAGCATGGTGGAAGGCCGTCACACCGCCCGGCCTACCAAGTAGTCAGTGTGTATTTACGGAGGATACCGCTTATCTCATATTTTCTTCGCTTGTGTCATTCTACTTCCCTACTTTTGTGATGATCTTTGTATATTTTCAAATCTACAAAGCAGCCAGAAACCAAAGAAAAAGTATCAAAAGCGGCACTAAAGTACTTACATCTAATAGATTGTTTGGACCAAGCGGTGTGATGACTCTACGAATACATCGTGGTGGAATGGCCAAACTACGGTCTCAAAAGTCTAATCTAGAGACTACACCATTCCAAACAAAACGGGACAGTGATGAAGAGGACCCGGCTTGTACAAACCTTACGCCTCTACATTGTCACCAACAAAACACGTCCAGTGAAAACTGTGTCGATAACATGGAATCAAATAACCATGGCGACCACAGTATCCATAGTGAGCATGATCATCACGATGCAGATGACCATCATAACAACCAAAGACCAATGAAATTCATAACCAAACGTCTCCGGCATTTGGCATTGAGTAAACGACTATCTAAACTTGCTAAAGAACAAAAAGCAGCTAAGACTCTTGGAATTGTTGTTGGGGTTTTCATTATATGTTGGTTGCCCTTCTTTGCAACAAATGTTTTGCTTGGAATATGTGGTACAAGCTGCGTAGCAAATCCTGATATGATCATGCCAATATTTACTTGGCTAGGTTATATCAACTCTGGAGTGAATCCTATTATTTATGCATTGTCTATGCGGGACTTTCGGCGTGCTTTTGGTCGCATTATATTCTTCTGTTGTCCAAAATACAGATTTAAAACCAAGAACCGTCGTCGTCAGCAGACATACAGGGGAAACGTGACAACTTCAAGTTTTATATCTTAATAAACAACCGTCGCTTCATATGCGAAATATATCTACTCACAGTACATAATCAAATAAGTCAATTCTAAATACATGACGGAAACTTGTTGTTTATAATGTGGATATGTCTTCTCATGTGTCACATCAAAATCCTCGCAGTACAACCCACTTACAATACGGATTGACTCTACTTACAGTACGGATAAACTCTACTTACAGTACGAATAAACTCTACTAACAGTACGGATAAACTCTACTTTCGGTACGGATAGACTCCACTTAAAATACGGATAGACTCCACTTACAGTACGAATAGACTCCTTACAATACGGATATACTCTACTTACAGTACGGATAAACTATACTCACAGTACGGGTAAACTCTACTTACAGTACGGATAAACTCTACTTACAGTACGGATAAACTCTACTCACAGTACGGGTAAACTCTTCTTATACGGTACGGCTAAACTCTATACGGATATACTCTACTTACAGTACGGATAAAGTCTACTTACAGTACGGGTAAACTCTACTAACAGTATGGCTAAACTCTATACGGATATACTCTACTTACAGTACGGATAGACTCTCCTTACAGTACGGATAGACTCTCCTTACAGTACGGATATACAGTATTTACAATACTTAAAATACGGATACATTCTACTCACAGTACGGGTAAACTCTACTTACAGTACGGATATACACTATTTATAAAACGGATAGACTCTACTTACAGTACGAATAGACTTAACTCACACTACAGATATACTCTCCTTGCAAAACGGATAGACTCTACTTACAGTACAGATAGACCCTAATTACAGCACGGATAGACCCTACTCACAGTATGGACATACTCCACTTACAATACAGATAGACTCTATACATGTAGACTCTAATTCCTAAATCGATAGATAGACTCTACTAACAGTACGAATAACTTTACTTAAAATATAAATACACTCTCCTTACAGTACAGAGTAACACTACTTACCGTACGAATAAACTCTACTTACAATACAGATATACTCTACTTACAGTACGGATAGACTCTACTTACATTACGGATAGACTCTACTTACAGTGCGGATAGACTCAACTTACATTACAGATATACTCTACTCACAATACAGATAAACTCTACTTAAAGTATGCATATACTCTGCTTATAATACGGATAAATTCTTCTTACAGTACACATATACTCTACTTACAATACGAACAGGTCAACTCACAAGACGTGTAGACTGAACTTATTGTACGAGTAGTTCGATTCACATTATGTTGAACTTGATGTATGGATACATACTACTTACAGTATAGATAAACTCTTTTCACAGTGCGAATAACCATTCTAACAGATTCAAGCCTTCAGTAGAAAAAGAGAAGAAAGTGTCTTTGTGCAATCCACTACAACAGATCCGATGTTGGTATTTGTGTTAACCCTTTATCAACGCCAAATTGTCGACTTTACAAAGGTGAAAGAGTTTCCAGACGACAATTCGAATTGTGATTAAGTAGAAAACAATCATCAGATAGGGAAGAAAACATTGTGGAAAATGAAGTTGATCGTTAAGAGCATTTTCTCCTTTTCCCACAATGTTTTTCCAGAATCGTCTGCAACAAACTGGTCGAATGTCGTTTTTGTTTTGTAATGGATTAAACTTGCTTTAACTATGACATACTCGGTTAAGAACCTTCGAAGCGTAAATCAGTATCATAAAGTCTGGTACAAATGTCGTGTTGGCATGTCATGTTGGTATGTCGTGTTGGTATGTCGTGTTGGTATGTCATGTTGGTGGATATAATGTCTTGTCAGAAGAGGATAATGTCCCCATGTTCGCCTGTTTTTGATAAGAGATTATGAAATTGAGCAGTCAAGGTAAGCGAACACCAGATACCTTATACAGCTAATTACTTATCAAGGTATCAGCCTCCTCAAAACCATGCATTACATGATATTTTTTCTTAACGGTTTGTTTATTTGTGTGAATAGGTCGTTTACTTTAGACCGCCTACAAAATATTTTCAGTTACAAAGAATAAGTCTTCGACTTCTTCATAGTATGGGACATGGTTTTACCAGAATTGGTTCTGAATGATGACGACGAGGGACACACACATCTTGCTAATATGATTGCGTTAGCCTGGAAAATAATGGTTAGCAGAGCTTTCATTTAAATGTAATATGAATAAACACTTTGTATATACATGTTCTGTTTAAGCGTTGATGATGCTTAGTACTTTTGATGGTGTATTACGATATAAGGAATTGATGCCAGGATTATATATGGATAACATGATCAATCTTTCGGCGAGATTACGGATGTCAAATTGATCTCATATAGTTATTCCACATTAAACTTGTATCGTTGACACTTTGAATAAAAGGACACATGACAATTTATTCATTTTGGTTTTTAAAACTTATCCCATATCATTACCAGCTGATTACAATTAGTATCAAGGAAAATAACAGTGACATTTATCAAACTCGTAAACTTAACTGTCCTTAACAGCCTTCATAAGTATACATGTTGGTCCTCTAGTCCAATCATCCTTTGAAAATAAAAAGCATGCAACCGAAACAGAAATTATTTGTTTTTCAAAGTCATCATGAATGTAAAAGATTTTTCTTAAAAGAAAAATCCTACAAATTCCCTTCGGGTAAGAACCTATCAATTATTCATTCTTATCTCCGACATTCTAAATTTGATATGATCGTATTTTTCTATCAAAACCAGTACTGAGCCCCCATATACTCACATATACAATGTACTTTATGTTTTTGAGGAACTATATACTCTGTCAACTTAGATCTAGTATACTGTGTTCTCGAAACCTGTAGAAAAAGGCAAAACGCACATTTTCGTATTCCCAGTGTATGAACTCGTCTGTATGCATTACAGAAGTCGGTGACGATTAGGTATACAGTTTCACTAATAGGCATATTCAAATGTTTATCTGTTGTCAGACCAAGTGTAAATAAAGAGGATTTTTACTGTTTTAAATTGAAAGCTATGTGTTCTTAGCATCTTGTATACTCTAGCAATACTAAACGGATTTAGAAAGTTATCAAATTTAAATCTTTGACTTCTTTCTCTAATTAAAACATGCCAATATTTGAGGTCGTCAACGCCTGTGTACATTGAATTTCGATATAAATCACCATATTGTCAAAATCTGGGGCTTTAATTCAAAATTTTGAAGCGGCAATTCTTCGAAGTTATGAATTTATTATATAAAAATACCAGTCTTTAGTCTCGTTAGCCTGTATATCTTTGAAAGCTGGATGTTTTTATGTGTATTATACGTTGTTTGTACTGTATGTATAGTCGTAAACTACTGTATGCCGAATCGAAAAAGCAAAAATCTGACTGTATGCCAAATCGTATGTCTAATCAAAATCCTTTTTCCATTTTTGCCATTTCAGAGCATTATGGGTGATTGACAACGCTAATCCTACGCCGTACATTGTACACAGTAATTCATGGGAATGCATTTGATGCCTTATATGCTCGAAAATGTAGATTCTTGTGGAGATGATTTATTTAATACGGACGGTGTTTTCTGGATTAGTAGAGCAACTGGCATCATAATATGCAAACAATAAATGGTTTAAAGAATATAATAAGAATTGATTTAAATATGTGTTCATTTCAAGAAATATATATCTACATCTGCGTGTGTCTTCACATTTACTTTGAGAACGTCTTTAAGATAGTCGGTTATCTACGTGACTGAAAATCTCTTCAAATGAGGAAAGACTGTGGTAGCCTGGTCCGTTCGTTTTCCGCGAACTAATGGGGGTATGCATAGGCCAAGACTCCAGGCTAAGGCTGCGGTCAATACAATTTTCGACAGTGTATAACATTGAAGATCAGGTAGACAACATTGTGAAAATGAATACAATAAAATATTTAGAGAATAAATTCCATTTCAAAATCAAGTTTCATTTTATAAGAATCTTTAATGTATTGGAATTTGTATATGCCAGCTTCATTCATGATATATTATGTTCAAAGTGAAATTAAAAATTAAGGGGAGGTAATCAATATAAATTGAAAGAACAAAATCAGTGATATTCATTTTGAAAATATTAAAGGCTAATGAAAGGTAATTTATGCTATATCAAACAATATCATTTGGTAAACTTTCGGTCAGATTAAAAAAGTAATCACAAAAAAGCATAAGCACAACTAAAACGTGAAAGCAAACGAGATATAACCCAGATTAGCCAGTTTGATAATTCGGATTGCCTGATTCTTCACCTCTGACCTGCTCACGTGATACACAAATCTCTAAACCGACCAATCATAAGCCGTTATTTTAAATATGTAGACAAATAGATTGTTGATAAACATGATTGAATTTGTGACACCTATATTTTAAGCACAAAAATGACTTATGTTAAAGGATTTTATAAAAGTGGGCTTCACAGCAATCATAAATTAATTTGCATGACTTTTATGAACATAATAAAATAATTAAATACATTTTTAGTAGTTTTCTTTTACTCATATCCTTTTATGCACTTAATTCAAAACCAGTCAAATTTGGAAACGTGGCTTGGAACGCTTTTGAAAGGATCACAATTTTCATGATTTACATTTTAATTCATTCTTTAATAAATGCAATTACAAGTTCTCCAACAGCCAGTTTAGTTCAGGGTAGGAAAACTAACATCCATTGGGTCATGGTCTGTGTACTGACATGATTTTAGGCCAGTTTCCCCCTATCGTATAGTAACTTGAGTGTTCTCCCTTTGTTAGAAAGCCGCCATTTACAAAAGCTACTGCTTAATTGCATATGAAGGTTAGTGTGTTTTTATATAAATATATGGTAATTTACAAGTATATCTTATTGATTATGGTTTTTCCCCAACCCTAGGATGAAGTATCCGCAGCTAAAGTATATATCATGAGTCAGTTTTGAATGGTCTTACTGTAAAGACGATGTTATGAACGTTGAATCAAAAATACACAGATTCGGCTAGTTCCGGTATTATTCGGGTATCTACGGATTCCGCTAGGTGGCGTTGTTGTATAGGTCCATATAGATAAGGCTCCCGCATAGAAATTCGAGGAGATTTAGACTGTATGTTGAACGGGTTATGCTTCCAATAAATAATTTTATTGGAAGAAAACATTAGCGGGCAACTTTCCTACATTACGCTAGGCTTTAGAGCTATAGGTACTGTCCTCGGGAAGGTATCTTGTGAAGCATCGCTTCCTCGTACCTTCTTCGACAGAGTACCGTGCAGCTCGAGGTCTTTTTCAACGTAGGACATAGCTAGAGAGTAAATAGACAGTGAGTAATATTATTACGTCGCGCTGTGACTACGGCGCTGGAGCTAATAGCGTCTGTGGATAGCCGCAAAAGAACAGTTAAAACGTCATACACACAAACACGGTTTGCCAAAATAGTAACATTGTTAAGGTGAAGGTCATTTTGAAACGAGGCTTCCGAGTAAACAAACCGATTCCGACGTACTACACAGTACCAAAATGATCTGTATCTCCAAGATACAAGAAGCATTTGGCAGCTATTTATATATTTTAATTTGTGTGAATACTAACCCATTACCCCATTATACCACACGTTACCGCACCTCTCACAAATGACTTTAAAAATCACAGCGGCAAAATGCAGAATAATTCCATTTGTTACAATAGTTTATAACTTATATCAGAGGGAAAATGTTGCTTCTTAAATGTTAATTGCTCTTGCATATGAAGTTAAATAATTCACAAATCCCCATATGGGACAAGGGGTTAATCAAAGATAGTAGTATCATTTTTGATATGAAATTAGTACATAATTGAAGGAATCAAACAGTTTCAATGGCAGATTTTAAAAAAGTTTTGTTCATGTTGATACATAAGAAGATGACCTTAGAAATTATTTTTAGAAATTGAGAAAATGCTCATGAAAGATTCTATCAAATACCACAAACAAGTCGGATCTTCATTTTTTTTAATTATTGTCTGTAATAACTAGTTAGATCTGCCCGAAATCAAATTAGAAGGAAAAAGTTGATGAAAGGTGTGACTTCAGGGAAATACACCTGATTGGAACTGTCTTTTAATGATTCTGGAAGACCTCAACTGCCTTATTATAAGTCAATCAGCTGGATAAAATGAGCAACCTACTCATCATCTATATTGAATCATTTATTTGCCTGTGTCATGCCATAAGGCTCTAAATAATCTAGAAGCATGTGAAGGTAATTGGTTTGTCAGAAGTACTTCCATTGAATATATATGATAGCAGAAAGCTTATGAATTTGGAGCAAACGATTTAAATGGAACTCATTATATCAGAATGATTTCTATGTGAAATTTACTAGGTTATATGATATGTTTTTGTCTGATGTCAATGTTACAGATGAGGAAACGTCTGTAGTATCTCTTTTAGATAATTTTACCAATGTATTTAAATCGTTTGCTAATCGTCTGCTATTATGATGCGCTGTAAAGCAAAAATTTCACATCACGCCCAAGCAGAATGGTGGGACTATGATTGTATTGTAGCAAAATTCAGGAAAAATAAGGCACTAAGAATGTTTAGACAGACACATCGCTTATGCGATCTTAACAATTATAAAATACTTAGAAACAGGTTTAAGTCTATATGTAGGGATAAGCAATGTTTTTTGAAACAAAAGAAAAGAGATGAACTGGTAAACAGTCGAAATGACCCAAGACGATTTTGGTCATTTATAAAATCTTTTAATGCAAGGACTCCAGACTCAAAGTTAGTATCTAACGAAGATTTTTATAAACATTTTAAATCGCTTTTAAGTCCCGATTTGTCATCTCGAGTGTTAGATTCGACTTTTTTAGAGGACATCGAAGCTATTCATAACTGCGACGACCTTAATATACCTATCTCACTTGAAGAGATAGTCAATAGCGTAAATTTATTATCTATTAATAAATCACCAGGTCCGGATGGTATTTGCCATGAAATGTACAAAGCAACTTTGAACGATATTTTACCTTTTCTTCATAAATTGTTCAATGAGATATTCGATAGCGCCTGCTTCCCTCAAGAATGGGGATATAGTATTATCACACCATTACATAAGAAGGGATCTCTATTGGACCCAAATAATTATCGCGGTATATCATTAATCGATTCAATGTGTAAAATCTTAACTCATGTCTTAGGTAGAAGATTGTCAAATTGGTGTGATACATTTAGTATTATTGATGAATCCCAAGCCGGATTTCGATCAGACTACTCCACAATGGATAACATTTTCACCTTAATGTCTCTGGTCCAGAAATATCCATGTAAAAAACGTGGCAGATTTTACTGTATTTTTATCGATTACTCAAACGCTTTCGATACTATACGACATGATAAACTTTGGGAAGCACTCAGTCGTAAGGGTATTAATGGTAAATTCTTAGATACATTAAAGTCAATGTATAGCAAATTAAAATCTTGTGTTAAACTCAATGGTGAGTTGACACAGTATTTTGATTGCACAATCGGAACCCGGCAAGGCTGTGTAGGAAGTCCGAAAATATTCTCTCTTTTTATAAACGACTTAGTTTCATTTCTTGATAGTAAAAGTAATGGCAGAGGGGTTTTTGTTACAAATGACATAAAAAATCTTAACATTTTAATGTTTGCAGATGATATTTCCAGTTTTGCAGATAGTGTAATACAACTTCGACGGCAAATCAACATTATTGAACAATTTAGTAAAGGAGTTGGTTTGGACGTTAATATAGATAAGACAAAAATAATGGTATTCAGAAATGGAGGTATAATTAAACAAAATGAAAAATGGTTCTATAATGGTTCTAGCATCCATAAAGTATCATGTTACAAATATTTAGGTGTTTATTTAACCAGTAAATTGTCTTGGTCAAAAACACATCAAATGCTTGCCCAACAAGGTAGAAAAGCAATGAATTGCATTCTTATGCTTCGTAGATATATGGGTAACATTACTACACGGGATATTTTTAAGATATTTGATGCCTCAGTGAAGCTAATTTTGTGCTATGTATCACATATTTGGGGATATCAATATGTTGATAGGATAGAAAAGGTTCATATAAAGTTCTGTAAAAAAAAAAATATGCTTATTATCTTGTAACACATGTGATTTCCTAGCTCTAGGTGAATGTGGAAGGTTACCACTATGTATAACATATATGTCGAACTGTGTCAAATACTGGCTGCATGTAGTAAGAATGAATAATAACAAATATCCTAAGCAGTGCTAGCTATTTCATGTTATTTCGCATGGATGAAACTGGTAAAACTACATGGGCTACATATGTAAAGAATCTTTTATTTTCTTATGGCTTTGGACACGTTTGGATAGTACATGATGTGGGAAATATTGATGAATTTTTAAAGGCTTTTTCTCAGAGAATTAAGGATTGTTATACACAATAAAATAGTTATAAAATGGTTTGCTGATCTAAATGAGTCACCAAAAGCATTGCACTATAAATATTTTAAATCTATGTTAACTCCAGAATTATATCTTAATACTGACCTATCCTATATACAAAAAAAGACATTATCTAATTTTAGGTGTTCATCCCATGATTTAATGGTTGAAAAGGGTAGATATTTAAAGATAGAAAGAGAGCAGAGATTTTGCCAACTTTGTAAACAACTAAACTTTAACATTATTGAGGACGAATATCATTTCTTTTTAGAATGCAAAAGTTACCAACTGCTGCGCAATATGTATTTTGAAAAGTCATGGCTTAGACACGTAAATCAGCAAACCTTTTATTCTATTTTGGAATGTAATAATAAATCAAGTATATTCAAAGTATCAACTTATCTTGTAAAAGCCTTTGAACTTAGACAAAATCTAATTGAAGAACTATTGTAATGTATTTGTTTGTGGATTGTCACTCTTGTGTATGTATATTATGTTACTGTATGTTGTACTATGGGCATATGGCCTCTGTACTTGAATAAACATGTCTATGTTTTAACAATCGGCAATGTTGTGATGTTTGTAAACAAACAAATGCTATGTTTGTAAACAAACCAGGCTGGTGCTTGGATGAAGGCGGTCTTTCAGGTTTCATTTGAAAAGTCCAGAATATTCAATTGTTGCCTAAGGGATTGTTAGTTTTCTATACTGGTAGAGTTTTAGTAAGATTTCGTACATTATAAATCTACATGCAGGATTCTTTTTGAACAAACAAATGTAAAGCCACATGAGAGTCATTGGAAATTCTTTCTTTGTAAGGACAAAATTTGATGAAACTAAGGGACTGTGTGGTAAACTCAAATTCGGTGAACATTTTTTAAAAAGTAAGAAGCTTTTTTGGACTAAATGTGGCCCTAAATGCACGACCCGTCTTCTTATAAATATCAGTAGTGAAAACTACGACTTGTCACGGTACAATAATTAATGCAACGTGTACAACGTTATTTTGGATGAAAGATAGGGAAAAAGATCTGTTTTATGATTGAAAAATTATCAAATTTATTAACTGTCTATATCATTTTTTTTATTTTTCGGGGTGTTATAGAAGAAATCTTTCGTAGAACAACCCCTTTACGCCAATGCAATTACAGTGGGCGTTTGTCACGTGACTATTTGTTTACTCGCAAAACAAGATGGCTGCGAAACCGTGTTTGTGTGTATTGCGCTGTGAAGATAGTCCTGAAGTTGTAGCAGTCGTAGATA
This sequence comes from Cerastoderma edule, assembly GCA_947846245.1. Classification (NCBI taxonomy): domain Eukaryota; kingdom Metazoa; phylum Mollusca; class Bivalvia; order Cardiida; family Cardiidae; genus Cerastoderma; species Cerastoderma edule. Next base: position 29,221,904 of record OX401415.1, read on the forward strand.
GGTGTAGAGTTCGGCTACAACGTCCTTGCGCCGGGGCCCGTATTTCAAGTATAAATTTCTAAAAACCCGATACCCTGAAAGATAAGCGATCAGGTACATAGGTACTGTCATTAGCTGGAGCCTAGCTACGGCTGAAAACGTTTCACTGGTGGCAGCGGTGGGATAATAGATAACACCACCATTATCGCTTACCTACAGCCATAGATGCGTCTCTACCACCAAACGCTTCGAACGAAAAACTAACTAGGCAGATTCAGAGGCTACAGCTTGAAAACGAGAAGCTAAGAATTAAACAAGAGACCACGCACATCGAGAAACATACGTCTTAACGTGAACAGACTATATTCCATACTTCCACTCCCAGACCCGACATTGATTGCGGTTCTTGTTTAGATCCGTCTATCTCCACAAGAAATATGTCTTGGAAAGGCGACCACATAAGTCAGCGGCCTGTTAAACAAGAAATCACCTCTCCTGAACCCCGACGTTCGACCTTCAAGTATGAGCCAGTAACACAGGAAGACGGGTACCCTATAGAGGATAGATATGTAACAGAAAGGGAGAAGAAGTTCGAAAGAAGGGAGACATGTCGCGCTGCGACCTATGACGGAATTGGATCATGGCCCGATTACAAAGCTCACTTTGATACGTGTGCGGAAATCAATCAATGGAGCTACAAAGAGAAAGGTCTGCATTTAGCAGTATCTTTGAGAGGCCAAGTTCACGGAGTTTTGGGCAATCTCGCTTACGATGCAAAGGATTATGACTCTTTATCTATAGCGCTAAAAGAACGCTTTGCGCCACCAAATCAGACTGAACTTTACAGAGTGCAGTTGCGTGAGAGGAGACAAAGTGCCAGTGAGAGCCTGTCAGAACTGGGATAAGACATAAGGCGGCTTACCAATTATGCTTATCCTACAGCCCCACATGATGTTAGGGAAAACGTTAGCGAGGGAGCAGGTCATAGACGCTCTTGTCAGTATGGACATGCGGCTCCAAATTAAACAGGCTAGACCACACAGCCTAAATGATGCTGTTAGAAACGCTGTCGAGTTAGAGACATTAACACGAGCCGAAAGAGCCAAGATAGAAAGCTTGGGGCCGCAAAATCTATCAAGTCTTAGCCCGGAAGAAACTGAGATTCCTGACCGAAACACAGAATTGCAACAATTGAAAGAAACAATTGAAAGGATAGAAATGAAACTCTCGACGCATAATACACAGTCTTTACACCACGTGATGCAGCTGCGTCCAGAGGTTGAGAAAACAGACGTTCTAGAAACCGAAAGACTTGCTACGAAAGCGGATCAGAACACCACTTTATCTCCAACTGTCCGAAACTAAGTTCCGTCAATAGGAATGACGGAAGGAACCAGGAAGAATCCGAAAAGGTCTCAACAATTAATGGACCTGGATTTGGTCTATTCATCAATGCAAAACTTGGCAACAAAGAACTGACATGTCTTATTGATACTGGTGCTACTCTTACCGTTATGTCAACAAGGGTCTGTAACGAATGTGGATTGGACACAGGTAAAAGTTTGACGCGCTATGACCGAACAATAATTTCGGCCTCCGGTACACCTCTAGAAATAATGGGAAAATGCTGGATCTCCTTAACTATCTGTGAGAGCTCGTATGACATTGAAATCATAGTCGCTGATGTGGAAAACGACCTCACGTTAGGGTTAAACTTCATGCAGTGATATAACTGCGTCGTGAATATCAAAGATAGGACACCGGTATTGTGTGACGAGAAAAAAACTATATGCATTGGTGCATTTTGTGAAGTATTTTCGACATTATCTTTACGGCAAGGAATTTATCGCTAGAACTGACCATGCATAACTAAAATGGTTAATGAGATTAAAAACCCGGAGGGTAAAGTTGCCAGATGGCTTGAAGTTTCATCTTCTTTTGACATGGAAGTAGTTCATAGGCCAGGCAAACTTCATAAGAACGCCGATGGAAACAATGTGGTCTACAGGAAGATAAGAACATCTTAAGTACAGACACGTGCTTGCGTTTAACATCAGAAGAGGAGGAAATAACGGACCTGCAATCAGCCCAAGAAAATGATGCTAATATTTCCAAAGTCAAACAATGGCTGGTGGAAAAGACAAAGCCCGATCAGAATAAACTTGGCTCAGAGAGTTTCTTTGTTAAGTCCCTTGTAAGCCAATGGAGCCGCCTTGAAGTTCGTACTTCCATCCTAATGAGACGTTGAGACATACTTGGAACCGATCTTATTTATTGGCAAGGGTTGGTGCCCCTTTCACACAGAAGGAATATTCTGAAGTATGCCCATGACATTAAAGCATCCGGACATTAAGGAGTAAGTAAAACACTGAAAAGAATAAGACGTAGTTTCTATTGGCCAGGACTTAATAACGATGTGAGGACGTATGTGAATGGCTGTGAGGTCTGTTGCAGACGAAATGATCCGGTAAAGACAGAGAAAGCTCCCATGGAAACAATTCAGTCAGGTTATCCTACGGAACGTATCGCAATTGACATACTTGATGAACTACCAACTACCCAAAGAGGCAACAAATATGTCCTTGCTATCGGCGATTATTTTACAACGTGGACAAAATGTCACCCGATGCCAAATATGGAGTCTAGGACGATAGCAACCATCTTAATCGAGCAAGCCGTGTCCCGGTTTGGCGTTCCACAACGAATCCACACAGATCAAGGAAGACAGTTTGAAGGGAAGTTGTTCCATGAAATGTGCCGGCTGTTGCAGATTGAGAGGACTCGTTCTTCTCCGTACCACCCCCAGTCGGATGGTATGGTTGAAAGATTCAACAAAACATTGATGACCATGTTAAGCGGGTTTGTAAATGCCAATCAGACAGATTGGGATGAGCATTTACCATACGTTCTCATGGCATACAGGTCCAGTGAACACGAAACAACTGGATTTACGCCAAATATGCTAGGCCAGGAAACAACATGTCCTCTCGACATAATGTATGAAATACCCGCCAGCATGAAGTCTTTAGCGTTAAATCAATGGGATTGGGAGCTCCAGGATCTCATGGAGAGCGCGCATAGAGAAGTTAGGCTCAACACGAGCATGAGTATGCATAGGCATAAACGCTATCATGATAAATGTTTGTCCTATGAAGAATTTCAAACAGATGACAAAGTATATGTATTTTTTCCTGTTCGAAAAGTCGGAACTTCCCCTAAATTTACATTCTGGAAGGGGCCGTTCAAAATCATTGACAAGTCGTCCGATGTAACGTATAATGTTGATTGTGGAAAGAATGGGAGTGTACACGTTATACATTGTGATAGGTTAAAGAAAAAAAAGGACAAGAGCTAGATAATTAGGAAATACCTGATAACATGCACGATACTCTAGAAACATCCTTACGTAAAACGGACGAAGAACGTTTCAGTTCCGGGAATACAGAGGGTCTAGAGTATGACGTGTTTTAGCCATTAAATAAACGAACGAGGAGACAACCAGCATTGTGTAAAGATTATGTTCTGTTTACTCTCAGATCAGAGGCTATGCCGCCGACAAAAACAACTCCTAGGACACCCACTACAATCTGTCCGGTATGTGAGGAAGCCATCTCAAAAGAGACCTTCACATATCATATAATGAAGTGTATGGGGAAACGCTACGGGTGCGACGAATGTTCTACGACTTTCAAAAAGAGACCGTATTACACCCAACATATGAGGTGGGTACACCAGAAGGAGCGGGGCGATGCTGAGGATGTGCGCTCCAAAACGGACGATGATGACAGTGACTGGGAGCAGACTGCCGAAATTGAGCTAGGAGAGGAAACTGTCAACACAACCAACGAGGCGAGTCAAGACACATCTGAGGGACAGACACTGGCCAGAAACACCAAATCGAGTAAAGACGATTTTAGCCTTGGGTGGACAATTAGAAAAAAAAACTTCCCCGTGTCCAGTGGTAACATCCAAGAAACAGAAAGTTGAAACTTCAAGGGCCGTTGAAACTCCATCGACCACGGCCGCCCTAAGGGTGCCGTTCCCGACTAGTCCACCGAAGACTTATAAATGTATTCATAGCCACATCACCTTTGAAGACAGTGTATTATATGCCATACATCAGGATTGTCACAACAGAGACGACCCGTTTAAGTGCAACATAAGTGGACAAATATGTTGAGACAAATATCAATTCTATTCCTACATTACCAGAGGGCATTTGGCCCATTAAAATGCGTTCATAACTGCTTATTTTTTTCTAAAAAAAAAAAAGACTCAGATAAGTCTATGTTTTATAACTGCAAAGTTTTTTTTATGATATCTTAATGTTGACGTTAACCTTAAACTAAAGGTAACGGGGTAAATTGTTTGAGTTAGTTGTACAATGATCTTTATTTTTGGTGTTATTTTTTTTTCTCTCTCTTCTTTTTCTTTGTTGTTCCCATGCTAACGATAATCAGGACGATTAAGTTTCGGAGGCGTGGGTAATGTAACATTTGTATATTTGAGTACTTGTGTATTTCCCAGAAACCACCATTAAACAAAGGCATTCTTCCCGACATGGTTTTAGGCCAGTTTCCCCTTTCGTATAGTATCTTGAGTGCTCTCCCTTTGTTAGAAAGCCGCCATTACAAAAACTACTGCTAAATTGCATCTCGAAGGTTAGTGTGTTTTAATATTAATATATGGTAATTTACAAGTATATCTTATTGATTATGGTTTTTCCCCAACCCTAGGATGAAGTATCCGTAGCTAAAGTATATATCATGAGTCAGTTTTGAATTGTCTTACTGTAAAGACGATGTTATGAACGTTGAATCAAAAATACACAGATTCGGCTAGTTCCGGTATTATTCGGGTATCTACGGATTCCGCTAGGTGGCGTTGTTGTATAGGTCCATATAGATAAGGCTCCCGCACAGAAATTCAAGGAAATTGTGACTGTGTGTTGAACGGGTCACGCTACCAATAAATAATTATATTGGAAGAATACATTAGCGGGCAACTTTCCTACATTACGTTAGGCTTTAGAGCTTTTAGTCCAGCTGATATGTGCAGTTTTTTGGCAGAATTGTGGGTTTGATGATAAAAGCATGAAACTTGGTATGAAGGTTAAGTAATGTATCAAGATTATTTTAAGATAGAGACCCACTCTGAACAAATTCAAAATGGCCGCCATTTCCAAGATGGCGGACATGTAGCTTTATCATGCATAGATATGTCAATAATGAGTTGTATATTGGTACTTTACCAAGTTTTTAGATGACTTTATTATGTTAAATGTATCTAGGAGTGGTAATGGTTTCTTTATCAAAAACCTTGCTCTAAAAAAATCATGATGTCGAAAGTTTCAAAAATGGCCACCAAAAATGTATGAAATTTGTTTAAGGTTCCGGAACTGTAATAAGAGTGTTGCAAATCTCAACACTAAATGGTTGCAAATTTATGAAACTATGTCAGATAAAAGATCTTCACAAATAAAAGGTTAAACCTTGATTTTTTCCATTTTAACCTCAATTAGGGGAGATAATCAATTCAAAAATTAACATTGAAGCCTATGAGAAATCTTATCTTTCTGTCATGAGGATAAACATGTTTGATCTTTGAGAAAAAAACTCATGGTAGAAATGTGCATTAAATGATTCCAGTAAACATCTCAAAAAGAAATCCAAAACTTTACCGTTAAAATCAGGAGAGACTCAATTTTATCAGTTTTCAGAGAAGACAACTCTTGAAAAATAAAAACAAGGGGAATAAAAACAACAATGTGTACCATAACATGATGTGACATCATGGTCATTGTATGTTAACTAATGTGTATTTTTTAAAGCAATTAGAGTCATTTAATGTATAGAAACATTTATTTGTAATTACAGTTCCCCAACCTTAAAAAAAGATTTGTTTCCAAATTATCTATTACGTATTCTTTTGAGTTTGATGTTTTATGGTAAAGAATCTTCCTTCAAAACAAATATCATAACTGATGCACCAGTTCAGTCTCTGTCACACCCCCGCTACATTTGCAAAGTGCAGTAATAACATTGCTTTCACACTTTTGTACCGTCCACATTAATTTTACAGCCACATTTAATCAGTTAGTTCTAAGATGAGGATGCTTGTTCTAAGCACATCAAATACGGCATCCACACATTGGATTTATCCTACAACCAACCAAACTCTGCCGGATTATTTCTCTCTGAGGACGGTTCCAAACATTCGCTCCAACAAAGACTAGCCTGATAAACTGCTTGTTTGGTGTGTTTGAGAAAGGCCCCTTTAGTAAGCGCTTTCCTCATGGCCAAATCCTTCCTTGCATCACCAACCGCCGTGCAGCTACTTATCATACATGATAACTACAAAAGGTTCCATTAAGTCTGCAATTCAAAAAAGTGATGATGTTCTACTTAATGTTTCAAATGCAGGTGAAATATTTTCGCAGCATGGCAAGGTGTCCCAACCAATATTTCTCTCTTTTGATAAACGATGAAACCTAATCACGTCCTGTAAAAGCATGTATAAAGAAAAGACCACATGGTTTACAAGGACCAAGACAATATACTATCTCATATATGGCCAAATAAGGAAACGCTTCGCCTACTCAAAAAGCTACCCAAAACTCGGTTGATGATATTTGTTGAAACACAGAAATAGCTATGACAACAATGTCAGTGTCAACAGTTCGCATCATCGCACATTTTAAACCATCTTAAACAGCATCTTGTGTGTCTAGCAACATTCGTGTATTTGTTTCTCCTTGTGCGTATGGTAATAGACAACTTGTATCTATGGGTTTCCGACTGAGGATTTTTTTTAGTAGTAATAACCTGTTTTGGTCGTCGTTTGCGTGGTTTTAACCCATTAACTGTTCCGCATTGTTTGCAAACAACTCTGTTTTGTGGGCATCCACCCTCAGAAATGTCTGTAAGTTGCCTGGAAACATTCTAAAAAACCCGCCTTCTGACACCTTTGCCTCTTTTCTCTCGGGTTGACGCTTTCAATCTGTCTTGCCAGTATTCATCCCAAACAGTGTCAAGACTGCTGACAAAGCGTAAATGGTCATGCATGTATGGCATGAATACATCTTTCAAGTATTTTAATTATGTTTATTAAAGCAGCTCTATCTAACATCGACACGTCGACGTTCGGAGCTTCATAATACAAATGTACTTCTGTTTCTTGTTCATATTTTCCAGTGGAACGAAAAGATCTGACTTTTTGCCGAGGCGCATGGTTCGAAAATTTGAGAGTGATGGGTGATAAGACTGATTTTCATGACGAAAAATAAGAGTTGAACTGAATTAATTGTGAAAAAGTATAAGCTGCCCGTGCTTCAACAGAATTACTTGATAGTGTTTCTATATTTGGCCCACCAAGGATCATTCCACTAATGATTGCAATGGCTGTGGAACTAATTCCTGCTGGCATCCTTCTTAGAAGCTTCCTTTGAATGTATATTTGGATTTCATCAGGCCGTTTTAGACAATATGTGCTGCTTTTGACAGAATTGATGCATCATCATCATAATTTCTTGTGGTAGCCTGCTTAAAGGTCTTACCAATTTCTTAATTAAATACTAAGAGAAAATCACTACCTTGTTTCTGAGCTAGTAAGTCCGTAATCGCTGACATTATTTGATTTTTAAGACCAGTAGAATGTACTTGTACATCATTGTTAAAACCAAAATGTTGGCGGCAAGATATGTACATTAAGTCTAATCTGCTAACTTGAAAATAAGGGGTAACTTAGGCGTATAATGCGCGACTCTTTTATACATACAACTATTCCAGCAAGAAATGTGCCATCAAATAAATTGTCGTCAGAATCTGCAATTTCCTTTCTAGCCTTTATTTGTTGTACAGAGCAACTGAAAATGTTTGATGGTAAAGTGCTTAAATTTGCCAAAAGCAAAGTATCTTGCAGTTCAATAGCACATCTCCTTACTTTCATGTCTTTGTCAAAAGTGTATATCTCCCGAAGCCTCACCACAGAAGAAACAGTCATTTGTCATTGTCAATGTTGCATCACTGAACTTCTCTGAGCAAATTTACTGGGCTCTTTCGTCCTGATGCTCGATCCTTTCCGTTTTCTCTTTTGTTTTCCATGTCTTTCAATTTTGATGTCGGAAAACTTATTTATATGTTTTGTGCCCCTTAGCAATGTGTTGTTAATTACATACCAGTCCTTTTTCGTCAACATCATGATTAACAATAAAGAACTTTGACCGGAGACCAGTTAATACTTTTGCATTTCTCAAAGGTAGATTCAAAAGTGTTGTAACCTGAAGCTACATATGCATTTGGTATTTTACCATTAGGGAGTCACTGAAAAGTCTCTGTGGTCTTTGGGAAACATGATGGCATTTCTACAAGCCATTTATAGCAAACTGCGTGCGACGAAGAAGATAAGACAGATGACGATAAAACACTTCTCTGACATGCGTAAAAATACGTTTCCGTATACATAAAGAAAATGTCAAAAATCATGTACTAAAAGTGTGGCAACTTCAAAAAGCCATAAATGCAGAGCGCAAAGACATGTAGTCGAGGCGTAGCCCTTTTTTGTTCAATTGGCAACCTAGAAATTGTGAGTAACATGAAGTTTTATTGTTGATCTTTTGTCTATGTGGTTTCCACATGAAATTGAGTGAGGTTGCCACTCTGGCAACTTTGGGCAATTTGCATAAATTAAAAATGGCCACCGGAAGTAATTCTGAAAAATTTCTGCAAGAGATATTTTATAATATATGGCATGTAATATGTCTTTTCTGAGGTTTTAAGGTATGGGAATTCGATTTCTAACGTGTGTTTATAATTTCTTTCACTCAGAATGGAAAAAAATGAGACTCTAGCTTCTTTTGTTACATTTTGTTCAGTTATTTAACTTTTTAATACCATACCAATGCGCTTCATAATGTCATACATAAAATCCCTTGGCAGCATTAGTCAATCCTCATCTTATTGTAACTAAAACTAATATGGTTCTTGAACAGTTCTAGTAATTAGACCAGTTCTAGGTAAATAAGAAAGACAAATCCCTAATAATGTCTAATTTATTAGCATTGTTTTCATATGATTGTTGAACAAAGGTAGTGTATGTAGCCAGTCTTAGACTTATTACAAAGAACATGAAAACTTATTGCATCTAGAGACTGAATGATCTAAGCTGGATATAACCTGATAGTGAAAATGAATAAAAACAATATACCATTTCCTTTTATAACAGTATCAAAGTTTAAGAATTATAAAGTGAAAAGTATTTTCAAGGTAAAGGATATATATATATATATATATATGTGTGTGTGTGTGGGGTGTGTGTGTGTGTGTGTGTGTGTGTGTGTGTGTGTGTGTGTGTGTGTGTGTGTGTGTGTGTGTGTGTGTGTGTGTGGGGGGGTGTGTGTGTGTGTGTGTGTGTGTGTGTGGGTGTGTGTGTGTGTGTGTCGTGTTGGGAGGTACATGCCACAGATTCTTATTAAATATTATCGAGTGTACAATGTTCGACGTCTTACGAACTTCAACAATATGTGTCTATCATGAATATTTATTGAATTTATTTTTCATTTAAAGTCTTTTGCAGTGTTGAATGTGAATATTTCAACAAATGTATAATAAAGGCTGTAAAAGTGATAACATTTTATGTTTCCCCCCAAAAGCCTTTTAATCACAGAATACGTCACAATCATGTTAAAAAAGTTCTTAGCGATATATTTCAATGACTTGTCATTGTATCCAAAAATCTCCAACACCATAACCAATAATATTTCCATTCGCTTCATCAGCATCACCAGCATCGATGTTCTCCTGATAAACAATCTATAACCGGATTTGATATATCCGTGTAAAGAGCCAGAAAGAAGCTGTCTACATTGTTGTTTCTCTTCTGAAAGGTCACACAAAGCATTGATATACATCTTTGCTGCTTTTACAAGCCATTTGGTGCTTCTTTGGTGCCTGTTGACCCTCTTCATCCAAACATATGAGACAGTCGAGGAAAATGCCCTAAGACGTGCGTGTTCAAGGTGCCAACGCATCCCTTTTCATATTGGTATGATGTTTCATATCTACAGACAGCATACAAGGGGCTCCGTACAAGACAATAGAACTTTCGATAACCTTGCACCTAATTCTCCATGCACATAAACATGTGGACCCAATTTAAGTGCAAATGATTGTGAACACTTCAATGGACAAGAACAAATATATCCATATCACCACTAAGCACATGGACGACGCCCTGCCTTGATCGAGTACTCTCCAGGACATCAGAGACTACATTAATGTCTTCCTCATCATGACTGAATACTCCACCATCTAATGTCTCTAGTGTTGTCATCTCACCAAGGCTGAATATTCAATGAATACTAGCAAGAAGCATTTTGTGTTTTACTTGCTATGCATTGATTAGTTTTCTATTCGGCATCACATTGGCTATTAAAAATAGTCATGTTCTATGGTGACTTCTCCTGATAGTCTCATAACTCGTGTTCTTTGGCAGAAATCTTTTTGGTATTTTGCAAACATTTCCTCATTCATCATGGCATTACTTCAGTATTTAATGGATACATGCGGCCAAACTACGTGATACATGTTGAACAAAGCTGATACAATAGCTATCACAGTATCAGGCGCCTCATGGTTGGTGTCTACATTGAATAGCTGTATAAATTTCAGTAGACCATACTTGTTGTGTCTTTGTGAATAAAACCATACCCATCAATGAGAATACAGTCCGACTCGTGTTAAGAGGCCAGCCTATGGAACTGAGAAAATTGGCTGTTAAAGACAAGTTGGGTGCTTTACACAAATTTATGTTCACTATAAAATCAACAATGAGACTTTCTGTAGTGGTTGTTAAAGGTAGGTCGGCTGCTTTAAAGGATGGTTGCTTAAAACAACTGTATAGGGAATGCACACAAACCACATGGGATATCAGTAATATAACTACTGTCCAATGTCTTCTCTCATAGTTGTGTGCCAAATTAGCACTTTCAGGATCTCGACAGTGGCATGACTTGACAGGTGTGGTCTACTTTATTCAAGGAATTTAGTTACCTATCCTCTTGTTAAAGGCTTTGATCATGAGCATCTGATGTGTATACATGCTTCATCTCTTCCATGTGATGCTTTATATGGGTTATGACATGTTGTCTTGATAAAAGACAGTGTTAATGCAGCCTGACACAAAGACGGAAGTGGAAAAAAGGTCGATCTATGTATGAACATAAACGGGAAAGAGTATGTAAGAACTCCTTTTCCAATCTTAACTTTAGCTTTCTACTCCAAACTGATCGGCGGCATCCCTGAACCCACAATAATATCTACATACAACATTTTATTTCATTTAACTGGAAGTCAATACTAAGCATACCATGTCTGTATGAAGAATTACTTCATTATATATTATTCAAGGTTCCATTCTTCACATGGATATTGGATATAACCCTCCATCTTTCTTCATGTTTAAAAAGCATCGGTGGAAAGAAACTGTCCACTCAGTATCATCAAGTTGAATTTAGATCAATAGTTTCAAGAGTGTGTTCAATCTGCTTAAATTCCTTCCGTTCAACATGCATGAAGTCAATGTCAACACCGTCAAATACTCGCAGATCTTCATCCAAGACTGCTCTATTCACAGTACAAGTCAGACAAACATTTCATGGATTTGAAGTCAAATCCTTCCATCAGTTTGACACTATAACTAAGAAAGGACTCGCCAATGTGAGTTTTAGCTGCGTGTACAGTGATGTAAACGTACTGGCTAATGCCATATCACTTACTTTGTTGCGGCAATACATGTACAGTCAAACTTGTGTCAAGAGGCCAGTCTATGGAACCGAGAAAATTGGCTGTTTAAGACAGGTTGGTTGCTTAACACAAATTGAAGTACACTATAAATTCAACAATGGGACTTTCTAGAGTGGCTGTTTAAGGCAGGTTGCCTGCTTCAAAGGGGTGTTGCTTAACACAAGTTGGGCTGTACATGGTTTGAAAACAGATTAGATTTTTACCTCGAACTTCAAATAAGATTCCTGTAAATGGGATAGATCGCTTTTATAAGAATCATATACCTTCTTTTATCATCCAAACTCAAATTCCTTTTTATATACATTGTAAATACAAAAGTCATAATGGTAATAAACATGTGTCATTTATGTCGAGTATCATACAAATGATACTTTATGGTCGGTTTGTTTCTCTGAATTAAAGGCTTGTTGTATCTTGTACATTGCTACCAGATCTTGTCTCAATGAATGGTAATCTAATCAAATTCTAACCGTATGCTCAGAAAATGGCATTCATTATACAGAACGCCAAAATCGATGAAATCTTTATTGGTCAAATAGCCAATCACAGTAACTTTTGTGTTTTCAAAATGGCGTCCGGCCGCCATCTTGATATTTTTCAACATAGAGTGGTCAAAATTGAATAAAAACATCAAAAATGAACTTTCCATACCCTTAAAACACAGAAATGACACCTTACATGCCATATTTTTTCTGAAAGGTGTCGGGTAGAAAAATGACGATGCCGATCGGCGCCCATTTTTAATTTATGCAAATTCTGCAAATTGCCCAAAGTTGCCAGAGTGGCAACCCCGCTCAATTTAATGCAGGACCCATATAGACTAAGAATCAGCAATAAAACCTCATGTTACTCACAATTTCTAGGTTCCTAAAATTTCGCCTCGACCAATGTGATTTACATAGATTAGTGAACGTAAAACATATAGAATGTCCAAATGTAATCGCTACTTCGATAAACTTATTGAATCTTTGTATAAGACTGAATGAATGATATGTCCCTCATACCATTAGTGAGGTTCTAAACACAAAATTGTAATAAAATGTTCAGCAAATTAAAAGAAATATTCAAATAAGACAAGACAAGAACAAAGAAGCCGTTTGCCGCTGAAAGAAGTTAAAAATGACCGCCATTTTGATTCTCAAAATGGGTCTCTATTTAATATTGTTAAGGATGTACATGGCTACCTCCATGCAAAATTTGATGCTTCTATCATCAAACCCACGATTTTGGCAGTTAAAAAAGTTTAAAATACATGATTTTTGATAGGTTGGTCGCAATCTTGAAAATGGCCGCCATTTTGTTTTTTTCAAGATGGGTCTCTATCTATTAATGTTAAGGATGTCCTTCGCCAACTCCGTGCAAAATTTGATGCTTTTTATCATCAAACCATCAATTTTGGATGAAAAAAAGAGTAATATATGTGTTTTTTTATATGTTGGCGGCCATCTTGAAATATGGCGGCCATTTTGTTTTTTCATAGTGGGTCTCTATCTTTTATTGTTAAGCATGTCGATCAATAACACTACGCAAAGTTTGATGCTTATGTCATCAAACCATCAATTTTGTATGAACACAAAAGAGTAAAATATGTAAAATTATGTGTTGGCGGCCATCTTGAAATATGGCCGCCATTTTTATTTTTTCAAGGTGGGGATCTATCTTATATCGTTAAAGATGTCCATCGCTACCACCATGCAAAATTTGATGCTTTTATCATCAAACCCACAATTTTGGCACATATCAGCTGGACTATATAGGTACTGTCCTCGGGAAGGTATCTTGTGAAGCATCGCTTCCTCGCACCTTCTTCGATAGAGTACCGTGCAGCTCGAGGTCTTTTTCAACGTAGCACATAGCTAGAGAGTAAATAGACAGTGAGTAATATTATTACGTCGCGCTGTGTCTCAATCGGAACTACTCGGGTATTTCCGTGAGCTGTGAAATACACCTCGGATATAAGTGTAGGGTTACAATTTTTCGGGTAAATCGGCATCCGGCAATTCACACATTTTCTAAGCGTGCACGTTAAGTAGTTCAATGTATATGGAAGTGTTGAACATCCTTTTAAATCATTTTTTATCAGTAACTCATACCAAATGGCGAAATTGTTGTTGTGACATGTAATATTGTTTCCTCAATCATATTTAACGACTTTTGAGATTTCGGATTTAAGATCTATTTTTAAAACCGAAAGTAAAGTGACGTCATTCTCGTGGGAAACAATATGGCGTCATCCCTATTATTTCAGAGGTGTTTTCATTGGATAAACCCGGTGTGTTCAGATTGGCTGTGTCTACGACGCTGGAGCTACAAAGCGTCTGTTGAAAGCCGCAAAAGAACAGTTATAACGTCATTGCGCTGTGAAGATAGTCCTGGAGTTGTAGCAGTCGTAGATAGGCGTAGAGTTCGGCTACAACGTCCTGGCGCTGGGGCCCGTATTTCAAGTATAAATTTCTAAAACCCGATACCCCGAAAGATAAGCGATCAGTTAAATAGGTACTGTCATTAGCTGGAGCCTAGCTACGGCCAAAAACGTTTCACTTGTATATCAGACCACTTAGCCGTTTATGTACAAGCAAGCCTTCGACCACTGACAGACCCGCCAATGAAGCGGAAAGTGTTTATTTATAAGAAACAGGGGTAGGAGCGTTTTCAACATTGGGGGGCCAACTTCAGATGAAGACCGTTCTAAGAATAAATTTTCCTAAACTTTTTCATGACTATTCATGCATTTACAAATTCAATAACATTATAGGTATTTTAAAAAAGCGTATGAAAATGTGTATCTTTAATAAGGAAAAACGAAAAAATGACATGCTAGGTCTAGATCTCACGCGGAAATCAAATGTATTGAACTAACCAAAATGTGGCAGCGACCAGACTGTCACACCCGCGGATTCGACTACTTTAATCAGTCAAAGAATTAAATTATTCTTCAAGCTTTAGCTAACATAATTGAGTCTGACTCCTTAGAACACGTTTTACACCATTGTTTTTGTCAATTAAGACTTCCCGGGTATTTTTGTGAGCTGAGTTTTCATTGGATAAACCTGATGTGTTCAGATTGCCATTTGCGATGATGACGTCAAAAAGATTTTGGTTGTTGTTCGTAATAAAAGGCGAATTGGTATTAAACAAAGCACAAAAGTACACATATATCTCTATTCTGCTGTTGAATTTCGTTTCTTTCATTTTTCTTTTCAAATATATTCTTTTGCCATAGTGAATATTGGGGGGATACTCTGCAACCCGTCTGGATATTGGGGGGCCGCCCGCCCCCCGCCCCGCCCTCCAGCTTCTACGCCTATCAGAAGGCTGATGAAGAAAAGATGAGGAAAGGGCTACTCAAGCTTCACTCTGATATGACTCAAATGCGTAATCTATTAACTGAAACTTTATGGACCAAGTTTAGAGACACTGAAGGACGGCCAAAGAACCAAGCCATGGATAAACGATATTATTAAATCAGCAATCAGAAAGAAAACCTTTTTGCAAGAATGAAGAGATCAAATAACGATTCTGACATTGACAAGTATAAAAAAATATCCAAACAAGAAACTCAAAAACTAACAAGATAATCCTATCACTCTTGTGTAAACAATTTATTCGAAGCTGATGATCCAAATTCAAACTTTCCATCAAAGCAGAAGAGGTTTTGGAGATACATTAAATCCTTAAGAATAGACAGCTCTAGTATTCCACCACTTCGAGACAAGGGATCCTTATTTAACGTGGCATAAGACATAGCAAATATTCTCAATCAGTAATACAGATCAGTTTTACTGAAGAGGCAGCAGGAGATATTCCAAATCCTTCTGGGGATCCGTTTCCTAACATGGATAAAATTGAGGTCAACAAAAAAGGGATACTCAAACTCCTCAATAATATCAACCCACGGAAAGCTTTTGGTCCAGACAGCATTCCTGCCAGAATATTGAAAGATTACGCTGAAGAAATAGCTCTTGCACTGACCATCATATTCAGTTGTTTTCTTCATGAGGTAAAGGTCCCTGATGACTGGCGTCAAGCCAACATCACAGCAATATACAAGAAAGGTGCACGACAGGACCCGGTAAATTACCGACCATTATTCCTGACCCGTCTTTGCTGCAAACTGCAAGAGCATGTCATTGTAAACCATATGATGGGACATCTTGATAGACAACATTCTCCTTGACTGTCAGCATGGTTTCAGGGCTAAAAGACGCTGTAAACCCCACCTTTTGTCCCTCTCACATGAGCTGGCTGAAAGATTGGGCAAGGGAGTACAAACAGATATGATCATTTTGGATTTTAGCAAGAGATTCGATCATGTACCTCACCAAAGACGTATGAAGACACCACTATGGCATAAGGGGTCTTACTTATCAGTGGATAGAATCATTTCTACATGGCAGAACACAGAGAGTGATAGCCCAGGGGCAGTCATCTAGTGAGATTCCAGTTGTAAGCGGACTTTCTTAGGGATAAGTCTTAGGCCCAATTCTATGTCTTATATTTATAAACGATTTACCGGACGGGATTCTCTCTAAGATTCGCCTTTTTGAAGGCGATGCATTTTCTACCGCAGTTCAAGCCAGAAGAAGACCAGAAAATCTTACAAACTGATCTTGAAAATCTAGCAACATGGGAAAAAAACTCGGATATAGATTTTTACCCTCTATTTGACATACCAAACGATTCTTCAAGTTTTGATTTTATAAGGTTTGCAGTTCTGATAGAGAATCGGAAATGTAATAAATCGGGTGGAATTTGCATTTTCCACCAGTTTAAGAGCTAGATCAATAGCCTTTATCTCTGCAGAGGACTTGTCTGGAAGGCGGCATTTCTTTCCCTTTCTCCATATACAGCTGCAGCTGTAACGGAAGCACCGTCCTTGGATCCATCAGTGTATATAGGTTTGTGAGAGAATATTGTTCTTTTATTTCCCTATATTGACTGTGAAAGATAGCTCCATCTGTTTTTGATTTCTTATCAGAGGTAAGATCAAACAAAACGTTTGCTGTGTCCAGTGTCCAGGGACGTATGTCAGATAACTTGCATTGAGCCATAGAATCAGTGTCTACCACAAGATTATCTATAAGGGGCTCCATGCGAGTAGCAAATGGGGCAATAGCATTTGGTTTCTGTTGAAAAATGCGTTTTTATTGGGAGTTAAAAATTACTCGATGAGTAGGGTTAAAAGGATTTCAATTCTAAATAGTATTGAAGAGATAATTTTTCCCTTCTGTAATACAGAGAATGTTCTTTAGCCTCTACATAGGAGATGTTCTGTAGGCGCCTAGGGCAAACCGAAAACATTGGTTTTGTATTGGATCTAGCAGCTGGAGAAAGGATTTACGGGCTGATCACCACAGATCCATAAATCTAGTTTGGATCGAATAAAGGACCGATAAAACCTAAGCAGAAAGCATTTTGTCAAAAATGACTCCAAGAAATATGAACTCTTGCACAACTTCTAGTTTAGTATTGCCTAGAGTCAGATCGGGGTCTGGATGCAATCCACGAAGATTGAAAAAATGCATATATTTGGTTTACGTTTTGGAAAACTTGAACCCATTTTCATCTGACCATATTTGTAATTTATTAAGGCATTCATGTAGTTGGCGTTAAATACTATCCATGTTTCTGTTCCAAACAAATAACAAAGTCATCTACATAAAAGGAGCAGCCCACTCAAGGGTTTATAGCTTAAACAATGCTATTTATCTTGATGCTTAAGAGTGTAGCAGACAAAATAAATCCCTGGGGAAGCCCCGTTCCCAACTCGCAAGCACCTGCCAAGGTGTTCCCAACACGAACGCGGAAGAGCCGTTCATCCAGGAATGCTACTATGAATATAGGAAGGCGGCCTCTGAGGCCAAAATCGTGTTTCCGAGTGGTATCATATGCACTTTCCAGGTCAAAAAATACAGATACAAATACATGCTGCTTTTTAATAAAGGTTTCTTGAAGATACTGTGTACAACATGTACCTCACCCATGCCTCTGTACAACATTTACCTCAGCCAGCCCTGCGTACAGCATGTACCTCACCCATACCTTTGTCCAACATGTGCCTCACATATGCTTGTGTAAAACATATAACTCTCCCATACCCCATACATGTGTACCGAAAATACCTCACCACTACCTGTGTAAACATGTACCTCACCTCTACGTGTGTACAACATGTAACTCACCCATACCTCTATACAACATGTAATTCACACATACCTGTTAACCAAATGTACTTCACTATTACCTGTGTAAAACATTAACCTCACCCATACCTGTGTACCAAATGTACCCCACCTATGCTTATGTACAACGTGTACCTAACCATTACCTGTGTACAACATGTACCTCACAACTACCTGTGTACAACATTTACATAACCTATACCTGTATACAACCTGTACCTCACTGCTGCGTTTGTACAACATGTATTTAACCCATACCTGTGTTATGAATGTACCTTACCCATAACCGTGTCGAACATGTTCCTCACCTTAGCTGTCAACAACATGTACCACACCCATTACAGTGTACAACATGTACATCAGCCAAATATGTGTACAGCATGTACCTCACCCATATCTTTGTCCAAAATGTACCTCACATGTACCTATGCATGTGTTCAACATATAACTCAACCATAACTTTGTACAACATGTACCTCACTCATACCTGTGTAAAACACCAAACTGACCCGTACCTGTGTACAACATGTACCTCACCCATACCTGTGTACAACATGTACCTCACCAATGCCTTTGTACAACATAAAACTGACCGTTACTGGTGTACTGTACAACATTTACCTCACCACATTTTTAAAACATGTACCACCCATACCTGTTTACAACATGTGTCTCACCTATGCATGTGTTCAACGTTTAACTCACCATATCTGTGTAGAACATGAACCTCACCCAGACGTGTGTACCGCATCAGCATCTCACCACTACGTGTGTACAACATGTTACTTACCCATAACGATACAACAATTAACTCTCCCATACCTGTGCACCGATGTACTTCACAATTACCTGTGTAAAACATGAACCTCACCCATACATGTGCACAACTTGTACCTCACCACTACCTATATCCAACGTATTACTCACCCATACCTGTTTATAAAATTTAAATCATTTATTCCTGTGTACATGTACCTCAGCCAAACGTGAATAAAACATGTACTTCAACAATACCTGTGTAAACAATGTACCTCACCCCTACCTGTCTACAACATTAACCTCATCCATACCTGTATAGCAAATGTATCTCACTTATGACTGTATACCGAAGGTACCTCACCCATGCATCTGTACCAAATGGACCTCACTTATTTCTGTGTACAACATTATACATGTGTACAATATTTACCTTACCCATACCGGTGCACAATATATACCTTACCCATACCTGTGTACAATATGTACCCTTCCAATACCTGTGTACAATATGTACCCTTCCAATACCTGTGTACACTATGTACCCTTCCAATACCTGTGTACAACATGTACCCTTCCAATACCTGTGTACAATATGTACCTTACCCATACCTGTGTACAATATGTACCTTACCCATACCTGTGTACAATATGTACCCTTCCAATACCTGTGTACACTATGTACCCTTCCAATACCTGTGTACAATATGTACCCTTCCAATACCTGTGTACAATATATACCTTACCCATACCTGTGTACAATATGTACCTTACCCATACCTGTGTACAATATGTACCCTTCCAATACCTGTGTTCAATATGTACCCTTCCAATACCTGTGTACACTATGTACCCTTCCAATACCTGTGTACAATATGTACCTTACCCATACCTGTGTACAATATTTACCCTTCCAATACCTGTGTACACTATGTACCCTTCCAATACCTGTGTACAATATATACCTTACCCATACCTGTGTACAATATGTACCTTACCCATACCTGTGTACAATATGTACCCTTCCAATACCTGTGTACACTATGTACCTTACCCATACCTGTGTACAATATGTACGTTACCCTTACCTGTATACACTATGTACCTTACCCATACCTGTGTGCAAGATGTACCTTACCCATACCTGTGTACAATATGTACCTTACCCATACCTGTGTACAATATGTACCTTACCCATACCTGTGTACAATATAAACCTTACCCATACCTGTGTACAATATGTACCTCACCCATACCTGTGTACAATATGTACCTTACCCATACATGTGTACAATATGTACCTTACCCATACCTGTGTACAATATATACCTCAACCATACCTGTGTACAATATGTACCTTACCCATACCTGTGTACAGAATATACCTTACCAATACCTGTGTACAATATGTACCTTACCCATACCTGTGTACAATATGTACGTTACCCATACATGTGTACAATATGTACCTCACCCATACCTGTGTACAACATGTACCTTACCCATACTTGTGTACAATATATACCTTACCCATACCTGTGTAAAATATGTACCTTACCCATACATGTGTACAATATGTAACTTACCCATACCTGTGTACAATATGTACCTCACCCATACCTGTATAAAATATGTACCTTACCCATACCTGTGTACAATATGTACCTCACCCATACCTGTGTACAATATGTACGTTACCCTTACCTGTATACACTATGTACCTTACCCATACCTGTGTGCAAGATGTACCTTACCCATACCTGTGTACAATATGTACCTTACCCATACCTGTGTACACTATGTACCTTACCCATACCTGTGTACAATATAAACCTTACCCATACCTGTGTTCAATATATACCTTACCCATACATGTGTTCAATATATACCTTACCCTTACCTGTATACACTATGTACCTTACCCATACCTGTGTACACTATGTACCTTACCCATACCTGTGTACAATATAAACCTTACCCATACCTGTGTACAATATGTACCTCACCCATACCTGTGTACAATATGTACCTTACCCATACATGTGTACAATATGTACCTTACCCATACCTGTGTACAATATATACCTCAACCATACCTGTGTACAATATGTACCTTACCCATACCTGTGTACAGAATATACCTTACCAATACCTGTGTACAATATGTACCTTACCCATACATGTGTACAATATGTACCTTACCCATACCTGTGTACAATATATACCTCAACCATACCTGTGTACAATATGTACCTTACCCATACCTGTGTACAGAATATACCTTACCAATACCTGTGTACAATATGTACCTTACCCATACCTGTGTACAATATGTACCTTACCCATACTTGTGTACAATATATACCTTACCCATACCTGTGTAAAATATGTACCTCACCCATACCTGTGTACAACATGTACCTTACCCATACTTGTGTACAATATATACCTTACCCATACCTGTGTAAAATATGTACCTTACCCATACATGTGTACAATATGTAACTTACCCATACTTGTGTACAATATGTACCTCACCCATACCTGTATAAAATATGTACCTTACCCATACCTGTGTACAATATGTACCTCACCCATACCTGTGTGCAATATGTACCTCACCCATACCTGTGTACAATATGTACCTCACCCATACATGTGTACAACATGTACCTTACCCATACCTGTGTACAATATGTACCTCACCCATACCTGTGTACAGCATGTAGCTTACCCATACTTGTGTTCAATATATACCTTACCCATACATATATACAATATGTACCTTACCCATACCTGTGTATAACATGTACCTCACATATACCTGTGTACAATATGTACCTCACCCTTACCTGTGTACAATATGTACCTCACCCATACCTGCGTACAATATGTACCTCACCCCTACCTGTGTACAATATATACCTCACCCTTACCTGTGTACAATATATACCTCACCCATACCTATGTACAATATGTACCTTACCCATACCTGTGTACAATATGAACCTTACCCATACCTGTGTTCAATATGTACCTTACCCATACCTGTGTACAATTTGTACCTTATCCATATCGGTGTACAATATGTACCTCACCCATACCCATGTACAATATGTACCTTACTCGTACCTGTGTATAATATGTACCTTACCCATACCTGTGTTCAATATGTACCTTACCCATACCTGTGTACAATATGTACCTCTTCCATACCTGTGTACAATATGTACCTCACCCATACCTGTGTACAATATATACCTTACCCAAACCTGTGTTCAATATATACCTTACCCATACCTGTTTACAATATAAGCCTTACCCATACCTGTGTACAATATGTACCTTACCCATACCTGTGTACAATATGTACGTTACCCATACATGTGAACAATGTGTACCTCACCCATACCTGTGTACAATATGTACCTTACCCATACTTTTGTACAATATATACCTTACCCATACCTGTGTAAAATATGTACCTTACCCATACCTGTGTACAATATGTAACTTACAGATACCTGTGTACAATATGAACCTCACCCATACCTGTGTACAATATGTACCTTACCCATACCTGTGTACAATATGTACCTCACCCATACCTGTGTGCAATATGTACCTCACCCATACCTGTGTACAATATGTACCCCACCCATACATGTGTACAACATATACCTTACCCATACCTGTGTACAATATGTACCTCACCCATACCTGTGTACAATATGTTCCTCACCAATACCTGTGTACAACATGTACCTTACCCATACCTGTGTTCAATATGTACCTTACCCATACCTGTGTATAATATGTACCTTACCCATACCTGTGTACAGCATGTAGCTTACCCATACCTGTGTTCAATATATACCTTACCCATACATATATACAATATGTACCTTACCCATACCTGTGTATAACATGTACCTTACATATACCTGTGTACAATATGTACCTCACCCATACCTGTGTACAAAATGTACCTCACCCATACCTGTGTATAACACATACCTGACACATACCTGTGTACAATATGTACCTTACCCATACCTGTGTACAATATATACCTTACCCATACCTGTGTACAATATATACCTTACACATACCTGTGTTCAATATGTACCTTACCCATACCTGTGTACAATATGTACCTTACCCATACCTGTGTACAATATGTATCTTACCCATACCCTTGTACAATATTTACCTTACCCATACCTGTGTACAATATGTACCTTACCCATACCTGTGTACAATATGTACCTTACCCATACCCTTGTACAATATGTACCTTACCCATACCTGTGTACAATATGTACCTTACCCATACCTGTGTACAATATGTACCTCACCCTTACCTGTGTACAATATGTACCTCACCCATACCTGTGTACAATATGTACCTCAACCATACCTGTGTACAATATATACCTCACCCTTACCTGTATACAATATATACCTCACCCATACCTGTGTACAATATGTACCTTACCCACACCTGTGTACAATATGTACGTAACCCATACCTGTGTACAATATGAACCTTACCCATACCTGTGTTCAATATGTACCTTACCCATACCTGTGTACAATTTGTACCTTATCCATACCGGTGTACAATATGTACCTCACCCATTCCCATGTACAATATGTACCTTACTCGTACCTGTGTAAAATATGTACCTTACCCATACCTTTTTTCAATATGTACCTTACCCATACCTGTGTACAATATGTACCTCTTCCATACCTGTGTACAATATGTACCTCACCCATACCTGTGTACAATATGTACCTCACCAATACCTGTGTACAATATATACCTTACCCATACCTGTGTAAAATATATACCTTACCCAAACCTGTGTTCAATATATACCTTACCCATACCTGTGTACAATATGTACCTTACCCATACCTGTGTACAACATGTACCTTACACATACCTGTGTTCAATATGTACCTTACCCATACCTGTGATCAATATGTACCTTACTCATACCTGTGTACAATATGTACCTTACCCATACCTGTGTACAATATATACCTTACCCATACCTGTGTTCAATATGTACCTTACCAAAACATGTGTACAATATGTACCTTACCCATACATGTGTACAATATGTACCTTACCCAAACCTGTGTACAATATGTACCTTACCCAAACCTGTGTACAATATGTACCTTACCCATACCTGTGTACAGCATGTCCTAGTACCATACCAATACCTATGTACAATATGTACCTTACCCATGCCTGTGTACAGTATGTACATCACCCCTACCTGTGTACAATATGTACCTCACCCATGCCGTGTACAATATATACATCACACATACCTGTGTACAATATGTACCTCACCCATACCTGTGTACAATATGTACTACACCAATACCTTTATACAACGTTCACCTCAGCCATACCTGTGTTCAATATGTACTACACCAATACCTTTATACAACGTTCACCTCAGCCATACCTGTGTACAACATGTACTGCACCTTTATCTGTGTTCAACATGTACCTCACCCATGCCTGTGTACTGAATGTTCCTCACCATTATCCGCGTAAAACATTTATCTCATCCATCAGTGTACCGAATGTACCTCGCCACTACCTGTGTCAAACATGTACCTTTCCTTACCGGTTTAAAACAACTACCTCAACCAAAATCTGTCTAGCAAATGTACCCCACCAATGTCTGTGTACAACATGTATCCCATCCTTACCTGTGTACAACATATTACTCAACCATATATTTTTAATACATTTGAATCATTGATTCCTGTGTACATATTCCCCACCAATACCTGTTTACAACATGTTCTTCACCACTACCTGTGTACAGCATGTACCTCACCAATAAATCTTTACATAATGTACCTCATCCCTATCTGTCTACAACATGTACCTCACCCATACCTGTATGCGAGTGTTTCTTACGTATGCCTGTGTATATATAACATATAACTGACCGGTACCTTTGTACAACATGTACTTCACCGATACCTGTGTACCACATGTACCTCACCCATACCTGTATACAACAGTCACCTCACCCATACCTGTGTACAACATGTACCACACCGTTACCTGTGTACAACATGTACCTCACCAATGACTGTGTACAAAATGTACCTACCTCATACCTGTGTACAACATATACATCACAGCTGCCTGTGTGCAACATGTACCTCACTCGTAACTATAAACAACATGCAACTGACCGGTACTTGTGTAACAACATGTACCTTACCTATGCATGTGTACAACATGTACCTCACAAATACCTGTATACACAATACACCTCATCCCGACCTGTATACAACATGTACATTAGCCAGGCTTATGTACAACATGTACCATAGCCATATCTCTGTAGAGCATATACATCACCCATACCTATGGTCATCATATACCTCACCTATGCATGTGTACAACATGTACCTCACCCATACCTGTGTACAACATGTGCATCATACAGTCATGTGTACATATACCTCACCCATACCAATGTCCACCATATACCTCACCACTACCTGTGTACATGTACCTTACCCATACCTGTGTACAACATGTGCATCATACAGTCATGTGTACATATACCTCACCCATACCAATGTCCACCATATACCTCACAACTACCTGTGTACATGTACCTTACCCATATAATTGTACAACATGTACATCAACACTTATGTACTGCATGTACCTTTACAAATACCTGTGAACAACATGTACCTTACCCATGCCAATGTACAGAATCTACCTCTGCCATACCTGTGTACAACTGCATACTTGTGTAATACATGTGCATCATATATTCCTGTGTACATGTACCTCACCCATACGTGTGAATTACATGAACCTCACGAATACCTGTATACAAAATGCACATCACCCATGACTGTGAACCAAATGTAAAAAACCCATACCTGTGTGCAACATGTAACTGACAGCTACCTGTGTACGGAATGTTTCTTACCAATAGCTGTGTACAACAAGGACCTCACCCATACCTGTGTACAAAATGAATCTCACCCATACTTATGTACACCATGTACCTCACCCATACTTATGTACACCATGTATCTCACCTATGAATGTGTACGACATGTACCTCACGAGTACCTGTAAACACAATATACCTCAGCCCGACCTGTTTATAACATGTACCTTACGCGTGCCTATGTACAACATGTACCTCAGCAAATCCCTGTGTAGAGGATATACCTCAACCATAACTGTGTCCATCATATACCTCACCTATGCATATGTACAACATGTACATCACTCATCATACCTATTTGCAACATGTAACTAACCGGTATCTGTGTAAAACATTTACCTCACCACTACCTGTGTTCATCATGTACCTCGCCCATACCTGTTAACCGAATGTACCTCACCAACGCACGTGTACAACATGTACTAGTACCTCACCCATACCTGTATACGACATATCACTCCTGGGAACAACATGTGCATCATATTTTCCTGTGAACATATACTTCACTGATATATGTGTATAACATTTTCTTCGCCCATACTTGTGTCCATCATATACGTAACCCATGCCTGTGTACAACATGAACCTCACCAAATCACGTGTAAAACATGTGCCACGCCCATGTCTTTAAACTGAATGTACCTCGTCCATTAAACTGACCGGTTCTTGAATACAACATGTACCTCACAACTACTTGTGTACAACATGTACCTCACCCATACCTGTGTACCGATTGTAACTCACCCATGCCTATGGTCCGAATATACCTTACCCATCCCTCTGCAATCAAATATCTTACAGCTGCCTGTGTACAACAGGTACCTCACTCATACATTTGAACATCATGTAACTGACCGGTGCTTTTGTAAAACATATACCTCATGTTTCATGTGTAAATCATATAACTCACCCATACCTGTGTAGAAGATGTACCTTTCCCAAACGTGTGTACCGAATATACCTCACCACTACATGTGTACAACATGTTACTCACCCATACCTGTATACTACGTATAACTCACCCATACCTGTGCACCGAATGTACCTGTGTAAAACATGTACCTCGACAATGCCTGTTTACAACATGTGCCCCCCCCCCCCCCTGGCAGGGCGGGGGGGTAAGAAACTGTTCTGCCACAGCGCTGCTGAGTGGTAGAACCCCACCAAGTTCCTGCACGTTTGCCGTGGGCTGCGACTCGTGTCACTTAATGCAGGGATTCTGGTGGTTGAGTGAATCCAGGGTTAGGCTAGTTAATGCCCTGTTTTTGTAATACATTGCTTTGGCCTGAATTTGGGCTAAACGAGAGGTCAGGAAGGCCCGACCTGATCAATCGGCTGGTCATGCCTTGTCATGGGCAAGTTATGTCAATGTTTTTTCATCAATCTTTTCCACCAATTTATTTGTACCTTTTCTACCTTTAGTTATCCATGACGGTGGCCAGTGGGTCAATCAGATGAAAGATTTGGTGCTTGATTGACATTCTGTATCATCCCGAATTTATGTCGCTTGCTTGGAATGACATCTTTTGGGACATATTTGTCCAGTCTTGCCCTTTCAGCCTGAGTATATCATCCTTGTAACCCTGACTTGATCTGCAATGGGTTTCCCCAGATAAAGTCCCCTTGTTGGGCTCCATGGTGGGCGGGGACCAAGGACGGTGAACTTTTTAAATCAATATGGAATCCCATAAAAAAGCTGCCAAACGTACCCTTTCTGACAGTGATTCAGAAGCAGAGTCCTCTCCGTCACCACTAAATTTTCCACGATTTATTGTCGTTGAAGCAGAAGATTCAGTCAAACCAATGACACACATCTCACCATTCGTTATCGAGAAAACAATCAAAAGTATTCTTGGTACACCACAATCAGTCAAAAATCAAGAAAAAACAACACCATACTCATTGAATGCTTCACAAAGCAACAAACCATCAACATAGTCAAACATAAACCTCTATTCAAACAAGCAGTCAAAGTATACCCACATCCTTCACTCAACTCATGTCAGGGTGGTCATCCGTTGCAAAGACCTCCATTACTGCTCCTCTCTTGACGACATCAAGGACAACCTGAAGTCACAGTCTGTTACTGATATCAGACGCATCAGTGTCAAAAGAGATGGAGTGTTGAAAAACACTAACACATACATAATCACTTTCTTATGTCCCACAGTTCCACCTACACTTAAAATTGGATTTGAATCCTTAAAAGTCGACACATACATTCCTAACCCCCTTCGTTGTTTCAAATGTCAACGATTTGATCACGACACCACGAAATACACCAATACACCAGTCTGTGCTAAATTCGCATTTGTAGGCACAGATCACAGCACTGAACACTGCACCGCACCTGCATGCTGTTTCAACTGCAAGTCTGGTCACGTTGCCTATGCGAAGGAATGTCAAACTTGGAAAGATGAGAAGGATATCCTGACCATCAAGTATAAGGAAGGCATTTCCTTTGCAGAAGCACGCAAATTTGTCTTGCAACAAAAGCAAAACAAGGAAAGGCTTGTCAGTGGGAACAGCTACTCAGCAGTAGCCTCCACGAAGCACGACTGCCATACATGTGATCTTCTCCTCAATCTGCTTTTGGGGAAATTTCCAGAAATGGCAGAGGAGGTGAAGGGCAAGGTCCCAGCAACTCTTCTATCATCATTCATTGCAAAACAACCATCTGCTGCACCAAAACCTAACTGACCGCTAACGGTGTACAAGATGTACCTCACCATTTCGTTTGTACAACATGTACCTCAACACTGCCTGCGAACAACATGTACCTTACCAATACCTGTGTACATTGAATATCACCCCTACCTGTTTAAAACATGTACCTAACCCCAACTCTGAACAAAACCTAACTGACCGTTAACGGTGTACAAGATGTACCTCACTACTTCCTTTGTACATCATGTACCTCAACACTGCCTGTGTACAAAATGTACCTCAATCGAACATGTGTACAACATATACCTCACTGCGGCCTGTGTACAACATGTACCTCACCTATGCATGTGTATAACATCAATAGCTGAATAATCAATAAACCTCACCCTGACCTGTATATAACATGAATCTTACCCATACCTTTGTCAATCAACTACCTCACCAATGCATGTGTACAACATGTATCTCATCCATACTTGTAAAGAAAATATACCGCACCCGACCTTTATATAAAATGTAACACATCAATATCTGTGAACCGATTGCACTTTACCATTAACTGTGTAAAAACATGTACCTCTCCCAAGCCTTTGTACAACATGTATCTAACTCATACCTTTGTAAAACATGAGTGATAAGCACATATATACAACGTGTACTTCCCCCATGCATATGTACAACATGTACCTCACCACTACGTGTGTACAACATTTAACTAGCCCAAACCTATATACAATCTGTAAATCACCCATACCGGTGAACCGAATGTACTTTACCATTAACTGTGTAAAACATGTACCTCTCCCATACCTTGTACATATGTGTCTAACTCATAACTCACCACTACGTGTTTACAACATGTAAGTAACCTAAACCTATATACTTCATGTAAATCACCCGTACCTGTGAACCGAATGTACTTCACCAAAGACTGTGTTAAACATGTAACTCAACCATACCAGTTTACAACATGAACCACACCCAAAACTGTGTACAACATGTACCTCATCCATACCTTTTTACAATATGAACGATAAGCTTGTTTGGTTTCGTGAATGGAACGACCTTATTGTATCTGTTAAAAGTGGCTTTCGCCGACAGCAAAGTACGTTCGACCATCTTGTTCGGTTCAAAACGTATCTGCGACAAGCTTTTATTAAAAAGCAGCATATAGTATCTGTATTTTTTGACTTGTAAAGTGCATATGATACCACTTAGAAACATGGTATACTTAAAGATTTACACGCTTTTGACCTCAGAGGCCGCCTTCCTATATTCATTGATGCATTCCTGGATTAACGGCTCTTCCGTGTTCGTGTTGGGAACACCTTGTCAGGTGGTCGCGAGCAGGAAATGGGGGTTCCCCAGGGATGTATTTTTGTCTGTTACACTCTATAGCATTAAGATAAAAAGCATTGTTAAAGCTATATATCCTCGAGTGGACTGCTTCCTTTATGTAGACGACTTTGTTATTTGTTTCTGTTCAAGAAACATGGATATTATTGAACGCCAACTACAGCAATGCCTTAATAAACTACAAGTATGGTCAGATGAAAATGGGTTCCAAAAGTTTCCCAAAACGTAAACCAAATGTATGCGTTTTTGCAATTTTCGTGGATTGCATCCAGACCCCGACCTGACTATAGGCAATACTAGAAGTTGTGCCAGAGTTCATATTTCTTGGAGTCATTTTTGACAAAATGCTTTCTTTCTTACCTCATACCAAGACTCTTAAAAAGGAATACCAAAAAGCAATGCACATTCTTAAAATTATTGCACACTCAGATTGGGGAGTCGATAAAAAGGTTCTGCTTAGAATTGATCGATCCCTTATTCGATCAAAACTAGATTTATGTATCTATGGTGATCAGCCCGTAAATCCTTTCTCCAGCTGCTAGATCCAATACAAAGCAAATCCATATCATCATAATGCCTGTAAACAAGATTTAACTCCATCATACCTGTGTTCAACATACACCTAACTGATGCCTGTGTACAACATGTACCTCACCGATTTATGTGTACAACCTGTACCTCTCTCATACCTGTATACCGTGTGAACCATAACCATGCCATTGTACAAGATATACCTCACTCATAACTGTGTACCGAATGTACCGAATGTACCGAATATATACCTCACCCATGCCTGTATACAACATTTACCTCACCCCGTCCTGTTTATAACATGTACCTAACCAATGCCTGTTTACAACAAGTACCTCACCCATGCCCGTGTACAACATGTACCTCATCCATGCCCGTGTATAACATGTACCCCACCCTTACTTTTGTACCACATGTACTTCACCTATGCATTTGAACAACATGTTACTTACCCATACATGTGTACCGAATGTACCTCGCCCATGCTTTGTGTACAACATGCACCTCAGCCAAACCTGTAAACAGCATGTTCCTTATCCAAACCTGTGTCCAACATATACCTCACCTATACATGTGTACAACATATAACTCACCCATACGTGTGTACCGACTATACCTCACTTAAACCTGTTTACAGCATGTACAACACCCAAAAGTGTGTACAACATGAACCTCACCCATGCCTTTGTACAACATGTACCTAACTCATACCTTTTTACAACATGAAACTATCGGTACCTCTCTTCAACTGCTATTTCACCCCTGCCTGTATAGAACATATACCTCATCACTACCTGTAATTAACATTTTCCTCGCCACTACCTGTGTACAACACCTGTGTACAAAATTTCACTCACTCATGTCTGTGTAATACATTTACCTCACTGCTGCCTGTGAACAACATGTACCTCACTAATACATGTAAACAACATGCAACTCAGCGGTTCCTGTGTACAACAATGTACCTTACCTATGCATGTGTTCAACATGTCCTTCACGAATACCTTTATACTTAATATACCTCACCCTTACCTGTATACAGCATGATATCTAAATCATGCATTTGAAAAACATGTGCTTAAGCCATTACCTGTGTAGAGGATATACCTCACCAATACTTGTGTACCGAATGTTCCTCATGTAAAACATGAACCTCTCCCTTACCTGCATAAAACTTCTACCTCACTCATACCTGTAAACAACATGTAACTGACCGGATCCTGTGCACAACATGTACTTCGACATTACCTTTGTACAACATGTACATCACCAATACATGTGTACAAGATGTACCTCACCACTACCTGTGTGCAAGATGTATCTAACCAATGCCTGTGTACAACTTGTACCTTACCAATGTCTATGCATCAAATGTACCTCACACATGGCTGTGTATAACATGTACCTCAGCCATACTTGCGTTTAGCATGTACATTACAACTATATGTGTACAAGATGTACCTTACCCATGCTTGTGAACCGAATTTACCTCACCATGTCTGTCTACAACAAGTACCTAAGCCATACCTGTGTACAGCATGAATCTCACCAAAACCTGTGTCCAACATGTACCCCACCTTTGCATTTGTACAACATGTAACTCACCCACACCTGTAAAGAGCATGTACCTCACCTTTGCATTTGTATAAGACGTAATTCACCTATACTTTTGTACAACATATACCTTACCACAACATGTACCTTACTCATGCCTGTGTATCGAATGTACCTCACCCATACCTATGTACCGAATGTACCATATCCATGCCTATGTAGAACATGAACCTCTACCATACCTGTGTACCAAATGTACTTCACCCTGGCTTGTTTTAAAAAATACATAGTACCTTACCGATACATGTGTCAAACATTTAACTCAACCATAGCAGTGAAGCGAATGTATCTCACCCATACATGTGTACCGAATGTACCTCACGGATGTCTGTGTACCAAATATACCTCACCCATACCTGTGTACAATATTTACCTCACCTATGCATGTATCTCAACAATGCCTTTGTCAACATTTACGTAACTCATACCTTTATGTTTTTCACAATTATGATTGAGTAACATCATAATATTGATCGGTACCTATATACAACGTGTACCTCACCAAAACCTGTGTCCAACATGTACCTCACCTATGCATTTGTATAACATGTAACTCACCAACAACTGTGTAGAACATGTTTCTAACCATTGCATTTGTACAACATGTAATTGACCTATGCATTTGTACAACATGTACTTCACTACTACCTGTGTAGAACATGTACCTCACCCATGCCTTTGTTAAACATGTACCTCACTCATACGTGTGCACAACATGATACTAATCGGTACCTGTGTACAACATGTCCCTCGCTTATAGATGTGTACAACATAAAACTGATCGATATCTGGACACAAAATGTACCTTTTCACTACCTGTGAACAACATGTACCTTACCTATGCATGTGTACCGAATGTACCTTTACAATGTTCATCACTCATTACTGTCTAAAACATGCAACTGATCAGCATCTGTGTATAACATGTACCTCCGCCACACCTGTGTACAACTTGTACTTCACTGCTGGCGGTGTACAAAATGTTACTCAATCATACTTGTGAAAACATGTAACTAACCGGTACCTATGTAAAACATATACCTAGCCACGACCTGTCTACAACATGTACTTAAGAATACTTTTGCACACAATTTACCTCACCCTTACCTGTGTACAACATGTACCTCACCCAAAAATTGTGTACAGGTACCTAATCCATGCCTGGGTACAACATGTAACTCACCCATGGCTGTGTACCGAATGTACCTCACTCATACCTGTGTTCAACATGTACCTTACCTATGTATTTGTACAACATATAACTCACCCATGCCTGTGTACCAAATGTACCTCACCCATGCTTTGTGTACAATATGTACCTAAACCACTACCAGTGTACAACATGTAACTCACCACTACCTGTGTACAAAATTTACCACACAAAAACCTGTTTAGTTAATATACCTCGTTCTTACTTGTATACAATATATACCTAAACCATGCCTTTGAACAACATGTACCTAAGCCATTTCATGTACATCATCTATATCTAAATCCATCAAATACCTCGCCTATGTACAACATGTACCTTACCTATACTTGTGTTCGAAATATACATGACCCATGCCTTTGTAAAACATGTACCACACTCATACCTGTGTACAACATAAGACTGACAGATACATTGGAACAACATGTATCTAACAACTACCTGTGTACAACATGTACCTCAGCCATACCTATTTACAACATGTTAACTCTACATTGCCTATTTAATGAATGTACCTAAACCATGCCTCTGTACGAGATGAACATCACCTTTTCGTGTAAGCAAAAGGTAACTCATCCATACCTGTGTACAACATATACCTCATCAATACCAGTGTACCGAATGTACCTCCCTTAGTCCTGTGTAGAACATGTACAAAACCCATAACTCCAGACCGAATGTACTTCATACATGCCTTTGTTAAACTTGTCCCCTAACAATACCTGTGTACAATATAAAACTGAACGGTACCTGTGTACAACAAGTACTTCACCCATGTCTAAAACATGTGAATGAATCATACTTGTGTACAACATGTACCAAACCCTTCCCTGTGTACAACATGTACCTCTACAATCCCTGTTTAAAGAGTGAACTTCACCAATGTTTGTGTACAACATGTACCTCACAACTTACTTTGTATAACATATACCTCACCACTTATTGTGTACAACATGTACCTCACAACTACCTTTGTATAATATGTACCTCACTACTGCCTGTGTACAACATGTACTTCACAAAAACCTGTGTACAAAATGTACCTCACCCATGCTTTAATACAACATGTACCTCACTCAAACCTGTTTACAATTTAAAACTGATTGGTACATGTAAAGAACATGTACCTCTCTTCTTACTGTTAACAACATGTTATTCACCCATGCCTGTGTACAAAATGTACCTCAGCTAAACCTGTGTACAGCATATATCCCAATACCTGTGTCCAAAATGTACCTCACCAATGAATGTGTTCCTTGCCACTACCTGTGTACAACATGTACCTCACCGATACTTGTTTACCGAATGTACCTCACCCATACCTCGCCTATACCTTTGTACAATATGTACCTTACAGATACCTTTTTACACAATGCACATCACAAATACCTTTGTACAATATGTACCCCACCACTACCTGTGCCCAAGATGTACCTTACCACTACCTGTGTACAACTTGTACCTCACCACTACCTGTGTTCAGCATGTACCTTACCCATGCCTGTGTACAAGATGTACCAAACCCATACCTGTGAACAACATGTTCCTTACAGATACCTTTGTACACAATGTTCATCACAAATACCTTTGAACAAGGTGTACCTTAGCAATACCTGTGTACAAGATGTACCCCACCACTACCTGTGTCCAAGATGTACCTTACCAATACCTGTGTACCGAATGTCCTTAACCCATGCCTGTGTAAATCATGTACCTTACCTATGCCTGTGTATCGAATGCACCTCACCCATGCATGTGTACAACATGTACCTGAGCCATGTCTATATACATACCTGTATATAGCATGTACCTTACCAATACCTGTGTACAACATGTACCTTACCCATGCCTGGGTATCGAATGTACCCCACCTATGTCTGTGTACAACATGTACCTCAGCCATACCTGTGTATAGCATGTACTTTACCACTACCTGTGTACAAGATGTACCTTACCCATGCCTGTCAACCGAATGTACCTCATCCATGTCTATATAAAACATGTACCTAAGCCATACCAGTATACAGCATTTATCTCACCAAAACCTGTGTCCAACATGTACCACACCTATGCATTTTTATAACATATACCTCACAACTACCTGAGTACAAAATGAACCTGACCCATGCCTGTGTATCGAATGTACCTCACCCATACCTGTGTACCGAATGTAACTCACCAAGGCCTTTGTTAAACATGTACATAACTGATACCTGTGCACAACATGATACTGATAGGTACCTGTGTACCTTACTTATACCTGAGTATAACATAAAACTGACCGATACCTGAAAACAATATGTTCCTACCACTACCTGTGGTCTGCTGCCTGTGTACATCATGTCTTTCACCTATACCTGTGTACCGAATGTACCACACCAATAACTGTAAACAACATATACCTCGGCCATGCCTTTGTACAACATGTACCTAACTCAAATCTGTGTACATCTTGAAACTAATCCGTAAGTATGTACAACATATACCTCACCCATACCAGTGCACAACTTGTACCTCACCATTACCTGTGTAAAACATATACCACACCTAGGGTAGTGTACATTTTTTACCTGTGTAGAACATGAACCTCACCCATACCTGTATACCGAATGCACTTCACCGATGTTTGTGTACAAACTGTAATAATCCCAAGCCTGTGTGCAAGATATAACTGACAGCTACCTGTGTTCCTTACCATTTCCTGTGTTAATCATGTACCTCATTCATACCGGTACAAAACTCACCCATATACTACTTGTGTAAAACATGTACCTTCCCATATCTGTTTACAACAACTACCTCGACCACAATTTGTGTATTAAATGTACCTTACTAATGTCTGTGTACAACATATACGTCACCTGTACCTGTGTACAACATATTTCTCACTCATGCCTATTTAATATATTTGGATCATTTCTTCCTGTGGTACATATACCTCACCCATACGCGTATACAACATATTCTTCACAACTTTCTCACCTCACATATACCTGTCTACAACATGTACCTTATCCATACATGTATAGCAAATGTATCTCGCTTATGCCTGTGTACCGAAAGTACCTCACCTATACCTTTGTACCAAATGTAACTTACCCATTTCTGTGAAAAACATGTACCTAACCGTTACCTTTGTACAACACCTCTATTTCTGTACAACATGTACCTCACTAATATGTAACAATATATAACTGACCGGTACCTGTGTACAACATGTACATCGCCACTACCTGTATACAGCATGTCCTCGCCACTACCTGTGTACAACATGTACATCACCACTACCTGTATACATTACGTACCTCATTAATACCTGTATTTAACGCGTATCTCATCCATGCCTGTGGACCAAGTGTACCTCACACATTATTTACAAAACATTTACCTAACCCATATCTGTGTACAACATGTACCTCACCCCTACCTGTGAACAAAACCTAACTGACCGCTAACGGTGTACAAGATGTACCTCACCATTTCTTTTGTACAACATGTACCCCAACACTGCCTGTGAACAACATGTACCTTATCAATACGTGTGTACATTGAATATCACCCCTACCTGTTTAAAACATGTACCTAACCCAAACTCTGAACAAAACCTAACTGACCGTTACCGGTGTACAAGATGTACCTCACCACTTCCTTTGTACAACATGTACCTCAACACTGACTGTGAACAACATGTACCTTATCAATAACTGTGTACATTGAACATCACCCAACCCTTTGTCCAACATATACCTCACTTATGCATTTTTACATCATATACCTTACCCATACCTGTGTACCGCATGTACCACACCCATATTTGTGTACAATTTGTACCTCACCCCTAACTGTGTACAATATGTACCTTATCCATGCTTTTATATAACATGAACATCACTCATTCCTGTGTACAACATAAAACTGACCGATACGTTGGAACCTGTGTATAATATGTACCCCATCCCTACATGTTCACAACATGTACCTCACACAAATCTATGTACAATATGTACCTCAACCATACCTGTGTACAATATGTATTACACCAATACCTGTATTTATTCACCTAAACCATACCTTTGTACACCATGTACTGCATCGTTAACTATGTACATCATGTACCTCACCAATGCCTGTGTACAAAATTGTACCTCAATCGAACATGTGTACAACATATACCTCACTGCGGCCTGTATACAACATGTACCTCACCTATGCATGTGTATAATATCAATAGCTGAATAATCAATAAACCTCACCCTGACCTGTATAAAACATGTACCTTACCCATACCTTTGTCAATCAACTACCTCACCAATGCATGTGTACAACATGTATCTCATCCATAACTGTAAAGAAAATATACCGCACCCGACCTTTATATAAAATGTAACACACCAAGATTTGTGAACCGATTGCACTTTACCATTAACTGTGTAAAAACATGTACCTCTCCCAAGCCTTTGTACAACATGTATCTAACTCATACCTTTGTAAAACATGAGTGATAAGCACATATATACAACGTGTACTTCCCCCATGCATATGTACAACATGTACCTCACCACTACGTGTGTACAACATTTAACTAGCCCAAACCTATATACAATCTGTAAATCACCCATACCGTTGAACCGAATGTACTTTACCATTAACTGTGTAAAACATGTACCTCTCCCATACCTTGTACATATGTGTCTAACTCATAACTCACCACTACGTGTTTACATCATGTAAGTAACCTAAACCTATATACATCATGTAAATCACCCGTACCTGTGAACCGAATGTACTTCACCAAAGACTGTGTTAAACATGTAACTCAACCATACCAGTTTACAACATGAACCACACCCAAAACTGTGTACAACATGTACCTCATCCATGCCTTTTTACAATATGAACGATAAGCTTGTTTGGTTTCGTGAATGGAACGACCTTATTGTATCTGTTAAAAGTGGCTTTCGCCGACAGCAAAGTACGTTCGACCATCTTGTTCGGTTCAAAACGTATCTGCGACAAGCTTTTATTAAAAAGCAGCATATAGTATCTGTATTTTTTGACTTGTAAAGTGCATATGATACCACTTAGAAACATGGTATACTTAAAGATTTACACGCTTTTGGCCTCAGAGGCCGCCTTCCTATATTCATTGATGCATTCCTGGATTAACGGCTCTTCCGTGTTCGTGTTGGGAACACCTTGTCAGGTGGTCGCGAGCAGGAAATGGGGGTTCCCCAGGGATGTATTTTTGTCTGTTACACTCTATAGCATTAAGATAAAAAGCATTGTTAAAGCTATATATCCTGGAGTGGACTGCTCCCTTTATGTAGACGACTTTGTTATTTGTTTCTGTTCAAGAAACATGGATATTATTGAACGCCAACTACAGCAATGCCTTAATAAACTACAAGTATGGTCAGATGAAAATGGGTTCCAAAAGTTTCCCAAAACGTAAACCAAATGTATGCGTTTTTGCAATTTTCGTGGATTGCATCCAGACCCCGACCTGACTATAGGCAATACTAGAAGTTGTGCCAGAGTTCATATTTCTTTGAGTCATTTTTGACAAAATGCTTTCTTTCTTACCTCATACCAAGACTCTTAAAAAGGAATACCAAAAAGCAATGCACATTCTTAAAATTATTGCACACTCAGATTGGGGAGCCGATAAAAAGGTTCTGCTTAGAATTGATCGATCCCTTATTCGATCAAAACTAGATTTATGTATCTATGGTGATCAGCCCGTAAATCCTTTCTCCAGCTGCTAGATCCTATACAAAGCAAATCCATATCATCATAATGCCTGTAAACAAGATTTAACTCCATCATACCTGTGTTCAACATACACCTAACTGATGCCTGTGTACAACATGTACCTCACCGATTTATGTGTACAACCTGTACCTCTCTCATACCTGTATACCGTGTGAACCATAACCATGCCATTGTACAAGATATACCTCACTCATAACTGTGTACCGAATGTACCGAATGTACCGAATATATACCTCACCCATGCCTGTATACAAAATTTACCTCACCCCGTCCTGTTTATAACATGTACCTAACCAATGCCTGTTTACAACAAGTACCTCACCCATGCCCGTGTACAACATGTACCTCATCCATGCCCGTGTATAACATGTACCTCACCCTTACTTTTGTACCACATGTACTTCACCTATGCATTTGAACAACATGTTACTTACCCATACATGTGTACCGAATGTACCTCGCCCATGCTTTGTGTACAACATGCACCTCAGCCAAACCTGTAAACAGCATGTTCCTTATCCAAACCTGTATCCAACATATACCTCACCTATACATGTGTACAACATATAACTCACCCATACGTGTGTACCGACTATACCTCACTTAAACCTGTTTACAGCATGTACAACACCCAAAAGTGTGTACAACATGAACCTCACCCATGCCTTTGTACAACATGTACCTAACTCATACCTTTTTACAACATGAAACTATCGGTACCTCTCTTCAACTGCTATTTCACCCCTGCCTGTATAGAACATATACCTCATCACTACCTGTAATTAACATTTTCCTCGCCACTACCTGTGTACAACACCTGTGTACAAAATTTCACTCACTCATGTCTGTGTAATACATTTACCTCACTGCTGCCTGTGAACAACATGTACCTCACTAATACATGTAAACAACATGCAACTCAGCGGTTCCTGTGTACAACAATGTACCTTACCTATGCATGTGTTCAACATGTCCTTCACGAATACCTTTATACTTAATATACCTCACCCTTACCTGTATACAGCATGATATCTAAATCATGCATTTGAAAAACATGTGCTTAAGCCATTACCTGTGTAGAGGATATACCTCACCAATACTTGTGTACCGAATGTTCCTCATGTAAAACATGAACCTCTCCCTTACCTGCATAAAACTTCTACCTCACTCATACCTGTAAACAACATGTAACTGACCGGTTCCTGTGCACAACATGTACTTCGACATTACCTTTGTACAACATGTACATCACCAATACATGTGTACAAGATGTACCTCACCACTACCTGTGTGCAAGATGTATCTAACCAATGCCTGTGTACAACTTGTACCTTACCAATGTCTATGCATCAAATGTACCTCACACATGGCTGTGTATAACATGTACCTCAGCCATACTTGCGTTTAGCATGTACATTACAACTATATGTGTACAAGATGTACCTTACCCATGCTTGTGAACCGAATTTACCTCACCATGTCTGTCTACAACAAGTACCTAAGCCATACCTGTGTACAGCATGAATCTCACCAAAACCTGTGTCCAACATGTACCCCACCTTTGCATTTGTACAACATGTAACTCACCCACACCTGTAAAGAGCATGTACCTCACCTTTGCATTTGTATAAGATGTAATTCACCTATACTTTTGTACAACATATACCTCACCACAACATGTACCTTACTCATGCCTGTGTATCGAATGTACCTCACCCATACCTATGTACCGAATGTACCATATCCATGCCTATGTAGAACATGAACCTCTACCATACCTGTGTACCAAATGTACTTCACTCTGGCTTGTTTTAAAAAATACATAGTACCTTACCGATACATGTGTCAAACATTTAACTCAACCATAGCAGTGAAGCGAATGTATCTCACCCATACATGTGTACCGAATGTACCTCACGGATGTCTGTGTACCAAATATACCTCACCCATACCTGTGTACAATATTTACCTCACCTATGCATGTATCTCAACAATGCCTTTGTCAACATTTACGTAACTCATACCTTTATGTTTTTCACAATTATGATTGAGTAACATCATAATATTGATCGGTACCTATATACAACGTGTACCTCACCAAAACCTGTGTCCAACATGTACCTCACCTATGCATTTGTATAACATGTAACTCACCAACAACTGTGTAGAACATGTTTCTAACCATTGCATTTGTACAACATGTAATTGACCTATGCATTTGTACAACATGTACTTCACTACTACCTGTGTAGAACATGTACCTCACCCATGCCTTTGTTAAACATGTACCTCACTCATACGTGTGCACAACATGATACTAATCGGTACCTGTGTACAACATGTCCCTCGCTTATAGATGTGTACAACATAAAACTGATCGATATCTGGACACAAAATGTACCTTTTCACTACCTGTGAACAACATGTACCTTACCTATGCATGTGTACCGAATGTACCTTTACAATGTTCATCACTCATTACTGTCTAAAACATGCAACTGATCAGCATCTGTGTATAACATGTACCTCCGCCACACCTGTGTACAACTTGTACTTCACTGCTGGCGGTGTACAAAATGTTACTCAATCATACTTGTGAAAACATGTAACTAACCGGTACCTATGTAAAACATATACCTAGCCACGACCTGTCTACAACATGTACTTAAGAATACTTTTGCACACAATTTACCTCACCCTTACCTGTGTACAACATGTACCTCACCCAAAAATTGTGTACAGGTAACTAATCCATGCCTGGGTACAACATGTACCTCACTCATACCTGTGTTCAACATGTACCTTACCTATGTATTTGTACAACATATAACTCACCCATGCCTGTGTACCAAATGTACCTCACCCATGCTTTGTGTACAATATGTACCTAAACCACTACCAGTGTACAACATGTAACTCACCACTACCTGTGTACAAAATTTACCACACAAAAACCTGTTTAGTTAATATACCTCGTTCTTACTTGTATACAATATATACCTAAACCATGCCTTTGAACAACATGTACCTAAGCCATTTCATGTACATCATCTATATCTAAATCCATCAAATACCTCGCCTATGTACAACATGTACCTTACCTATACTTGTGTTCGAAATATACATGACCCATGCCTTTGTAAAACATGTACCACACTCATACCTGTGTACAACATAAGACTGACAGATACATTGGAACAACATGTATCTAACAACTACCTGTGTACAACATGTACCTCAGCCATACCTATTTACAACATGTTAACTCTACATTGCCTATTTAATGAATGTACCTCTGTACGAGATGAACATCACCTTTTCGTGTAAGCAAAAGGTAACTCATCCATACCTGTGTACAACATATACCTCATCAATACCAGTGTACCGAATGTACCTCCCTTAGTCCTGTGTAGAACATGTACAAAACCCATAACTCCAGACCGAATGTACTTCATACATGCCTTTGTTAAACTTGTCCCCTAACAATACCTGTGTACAATATAAAACTGAACGGTACCTGTGTACAACAAGTACTTCACCCATGTCTAAAACATGTGAATGAATCATACTTGTGTACAACATGTACCAAACCCTTCCCTGTGTACAACATGTACCTCTACAATCCCTGTTTAAAGAGTGAACTTCACCAATGTTTGTGTACAACATGTACCTCACAACTTACTTTGTATAACATATACCTCACCACTTATTGTGTACAACATGTACCTCACAACTACCTTTGTATAACATGTACCTCACTACTGCCTGGGTACAACATGTACTTCACAAAAACCTGTGTACAAAATGTACCTCGACCATGCTTTTATACAACATGTACCTCACTCATACCTGTTTACAACTTAAAACTGACTGGTACATGTAAAGAACATGTACCTCTCTTCTTACTGTTAACAACATGTTATTCACCCATGCCTGTGTACAAAATGTACCTCAGCTAAACCTGTGTACAAAATGTACCTCACCCATGCTTTAATACAACATGTACCTCACTCAAACCTGTTTACAATTTAAAACTGATTGGTACATGTAAAGAACATGTACCTCTCTTCTTACTGTTAACAACATGTTATTCACCCAATACCTGTGTCCAAAATGTACCTCACCAATGAATGTGTTCCTTGCCACTACCTGTGTACAACATGTACCTCACCGATACTTGTTTACCGAATGTACCTCACCCATACCTCGCCTATACCTTTGTACAATATGTACCTTACAGATACCTTTTTACACAATGCACATCACAAATACCTTTGTACAATATGTACCCCACCACTACCTGTGCCCAAGATGTACCTTACCACTACCTGTGTACAACTTGTACCTCACCTCTACCTGTGTTCAGCATGTACCTTACCCATGCCTGTGTACAAGATGTACCAAACCCATACCTGTGAACAACATGTTCCTTACAGATACCTTTGTACACAATGTTCATCACAAATACCTTTGAACAAGGTGTACCTTAGCAATACCTGTGTACAAGATGTACCCCACCACTACCTGTGTCCAAGATGTACCTTACCAATACCTGTGTACCGAATGTCCTTAACCCATGCCTGTGTAAATCATGTACCTTACCTATGCCTGTGTATCGAATGCACCTCACCCATGCATGTGTACAACATGTACCTGAGCCATGTCTATATACATACCTGTATATAGCATGTACCTTACCAATACCTTACCAGTACCAATACCTGTGTACAACATGTACCTTACCCATGCCTGGGTATCGAATGTACCCCACCTATGTCTGTGTACAACATGTACCTCAGCCATACCTGTGTATAGCATGCACTTTACCACTACCTGTGTACAAGATGTACCTTACCCATGCCTGTCAACCGAATGTACCTCATCCATGTCTATATAAAACATGTACCTAAGCCATACCAGTATACAGCATTTATCTCACCAAAACCTGTGTCCAACATGTACCACACCTATGCATTTTTATAACATATACCTCACAACTACCTGAGTACAAAATGAACCTGACCCATGCCTGTGTATCGAATGTACCTCACCCATACCTGTGTACCGAATGTAACTCACCAAGGCCTTTGTTAAACATGTACATAACTGATACCTGTGCACAACATGATACTGATAGGTACCTGTGTACCTTACTTATACCTGAGTATAACATAAAACTGACCGATACCTGAAAACAATATGTTCCTACCACTACCTGTGGTCTGCTGCCTGTGTACATCATGTCTTTCACCTATACCTGTACATATACGTCACCTGTACCTGTGTACAACATATTTCTCACTCATGCCTATTTAATATATTTGGATCATTTCTTCCTGTGGTACATATACCTCACCCATACGCGTATACAACATATTCTTCACAACTTTCTCACCTCACATATACCTGTCTACAACATGTACCTTATCCATACATGTATAGCAAATGTATCTCGCTTATGCCTG
Organism: Cerastoderma edule; assembly: GCA_947846245.1. Taxonomy (NCBI): domain Eukaryota; kingdom Metazoa; phylum Mollusca; class Bivalvia; order Cardiida; family Cardiidae; genus Cerastoderma; species Cerastoderma edule. The sequence goes on from OX401415.1 coordinate 29,266,256, forward strand.
TGTACCGAAAGTACCTCACCTATACCTTTGTACCAAATGTAACTTACCCATTTCTGTGAAAAACATGTACCTAACCGTTACCTTTGTACAACACCTCTATTTCTGTACAACATGTACCTCACTAATATGTAACAATATATAACTGACCGGTACCTGTGTACAACATGTACATCGCCACTACCTGTATACAGCATGTCCTCGCCACTACCTGTGTACAACATGTACATCACCACTACCTGTATACATTACGTACCTCATTAATACCTGTATTTAACGCGTATCTCATCCATGCCTGTGGACCAAGTGTACCTCACACATTATTTACAAAACATTTACCTAACCCATATCTGTGTACAACATGTACCTCACCCCTACCTGTGAACAAAACCTAACTGACCGCTAACGGTGTACAAGATGTACCTCACCATTTCTTTTGTACAACATGTACCCCAACACTGCCTGTGAACAACATGTACCTTATCAATACGTGTGTACATTGAATATCACCCCTACCTGTTTAAAACATGTACCTAACCCAAACTCTGAACAAAACCTAACTGACCGTTAACGGTGTACAAGATGTACCTCACCACTTCCTTTGTACAACATGTTCCTCAACACAGCCTGTGAACAACATGTACCTTATCAATGCCTGTGTACATTGAATATCACTTCTACCTGTATAAAAAATGTACCTAACCCCAACTATGAACAAAACCTTAACTGACCGTTACCGGTGTACAAGATGTACCTCACCACTTCCTTTGTACAACATGTACCTCAACACTGACTGTGAACAACATGTACCTTATCAATAACTGTGTACATTGAACATCACCCAACCCTTTGTCCAACATATACCTCACTTATGCATTTTTACATCATATACCTTACCCATACCTGTGTACCGCATGTACCACACCCATATTTGTGTACAATTTGTACCTCACCCCTAACTGTGTACAATATGTACCTTATCCATGCTTTTATATAACATGAACATCACTCATTCCTGTGTACAACATAAAACTGACCGATACGTTGGAACCTGTGTATAATATGTACCCCATCCCTACATGTTCACAACATGTACCTCACACAAATCTATGTACAATATGTACCTCAACCATACCTGTGTACAATATGTATTACACCAATACCTGTATTTAAAATTCACCTAAACCATACCTTTGTACACCATGTACTGCATCGTTAACTATGTACATCATGTACCTCACCAATGCCTGTGTACAAAATGTACCTCAATCGAACATGTGTACAACATATACCTCACTGCGGCCTGTATACAACATGTACCTCACCTATGCATGTGTATAATATCAATAGCTGAATAATCAATAAACCTCACCCTGACCTGTATAAAACATGTACCTTACCCATACCTTTGTCAATCAACTACCTCACAAATGCATGTGTACAACATGTATCTCATCCATAACTGTAAAGAAAATATACCGCACCCGACCTTTATATAAAATGTAACACACCAAGATTTGTGAACCGATTGCACTTTACCATTAACTGTGTAAAAACATGTACCTCTCCCAAGCCTTTGTACAACATGTATCTAACTCATACCTTTGTAAAACATGAGTGATAAGCACATATATACAACGTGTACTTCCCCCATGCATATGTACAACATGTACCTCACCACTACGTGTGTACAACATTTAACTAGCCCAAACCTATATACAATCTGTAAATCACCCATACCGTTGAACCGAATGTACTTTACCATTAACTGTGTAAAACATGTACCTCTCCCATACCTTGTACATATGTGTCTAACTCATAACTCACCACTACGTGTTTACATCATGTAAGTAACCTAAACCTATATACATCATGTAAAACACCCGTACCTGTGAACCGAATGTACTTCACCAAAGACTGTGTTAAACATGTAACTCAACCATACCAGTTTACAACATGAACCACACCCAAAACTGTGTACAACATGTACCTCATCCATGCCTTTTTACAATATGAACGATAAGCTTGTTTGGTTTCGTGAATGGAACGACCTTATTGTATCTGTTAAAAGTGGCTTTCGCCGACAGCAAAGTACGTTCGACCATCTTGTTCGGTTCAAAACGTATCTGCGACAAGCTTTTATTAAAAAGCAGCATATAGTATCTGTATTTTTTGACTTCTGCATATGATACCACTTAGAAACATGGTATACTTAAAGATTTACACGCTTTTGGCCTCAGAGGCCGCCTTCCTATATTCATTGATGCATTCCTGGATTAACGGCTCTTCCGTGTTCGTGTTGGGAACACCTTGTCAGGTGGTCGCGAGCAGGAAATGGGGGTTCCCCAGGGATGTATTTTTGTCTGTTACACTCTATAGCATTAAGATAAAAAGCATTGTTAAAGCTATATATCCTGGAGTGGACTGCTCCCTTTATGTAGACGACTTTGTTATTTGTTTCTGTTCAAGAAACATGGATATTATTGAACGCCAACTACAGCAATGCCTTAATAAACTACAAGTATGGTCAGATGAAAATGGGTTCCAAAAGTTTCCCAAAACGTAAACCAAATGTATGCGTTTTTGCAATTTTCGTGGATTGCATCCAGACCCCGACCTGACTATAGGCAATACTAGAAGTTGTGCTAGAGTTCATATTTCTTGGAGTCATTTTTGACAAAATGCTTTCTTTCTTACCTCATACCAAGACTCTTAAAAAGGAACACCAAAAAGCAATGCACATTCTTAAAATTATTGCACACTCAGATTGGGGAGCCGATAAAAAGGTTCTGCTTAGAATTGATCGATCCCTTATTCGATCAAAACTAGATTTATGTATCTATGGTGATCAGCCCGTAAATCCTTTCTCCAGCTGCTAGATCCAATACAAAGCAAATCCATATCATCATTATGCATGTAAACAAGATTTAACTCCATCATACCTGTGTTCAACATACACCTAACTGATGCCTGTGTACAACATGTACCTCACCTATTTATGTGTACAACCTGTACCTCTCTCATACCTGTATACCGTGTGAACCATAACAATGCCATTGTACAAGATATACCTCACTCATAACTGTGTACCGAATGTACCGAATGTACCGAATATATACCTCACCCATGCCTGTATACAAAATTTACCTCACCCCGTCCTGTTTATAACATGTACCTAACCAATGCCTGTTTACAACAAGTACCTCACCCATGCCCGTGTACAACATGTACCTCATCCATGCCCGTGTATAACATGTACCTCACCCTTACTTTTGTACCACATGTACTTCACCTATGCATTTGAACAACATGTTACTTACCCATACATGTGTACCGAATGTACCTCGCCCATGCTTTGTGTACAACATGCACCTCAGCCAACCCTGTAAACAGCATGTTCCTTATCCAAACCTGTGTCCAACATATACCTCACCTATACATGTGTACAACATATAACTCACCCATACGTGTGTACCGACTATACCTCACTTAAACCTGTTTACAGCATGTACAACACACAAAAGTGTGTACAACATGAACCTCACCCATGCCTTTGTACAACATGTACCTAACTCATACCTTTTTACAACATGAAACTATCGGTACCTCTCTTCAACTGCTATTTCACCCCTGCCTGTATAGAACATATACCTCATCACTACCTGTAATTAACATTTTCCTCGCCACTACCTGTGTACAACACCTGTGTACAAAATTTCACTCACTCATGTCTGTGTAATACATTTACCTCACTGCTGCCTGTGAACAACATGTACCTCACTAATACATGTAAACAACATGCAACTCAGCGGTTCCTGTGTACAACAATGTACCTTACCTATGCATATGTGTTCAACATGTCCTTCACGAATACCTTTATACTTAATATACCCCACCCTTACCTGTATACAGCATGATATCTAAATCATGCATTTGAAAAACATGTGCTTAAGCCATTACCTGTGTAGAGGATATACCTCACCAATACTTGTGTACCGAATGTTCCTCATGTAAAACATGAACCTCTCCCTTACCTGCATAAAACTTCTACCTCACTCATACCTGTAAACAACATGTAACTGACCGGTTCCTGTGCACAACATGTACTTCGACATTACCTTTGTACAACATGTACATCACCAATACATGTGTACAAGATGTACCTCACCACTACCTGTGTGCAAGATGTATCTAACCAATGCCTGTGTACAACTTGTACCTTACCAATGTCTATGCATCAAATGTACCTCACACATGGCTGTGTATAACATGTACCTCAGCCATACTTGCGTTTAGCATGTACATTACAACTATATGTGTACAAGATGTACCTTACCCATGCTTGTGAACCGAATTTACCTCACCATGTCTGTCTACAACAAGTACCTAAGCCATACCTGTGTACAGCATGAATCTCACCAAAACCTGTGTCCAACATGTACCCCACCTTTGCATTTGTACAACATGTAACTCACCCACACCTGTAAATAGCATGTACCTCACCTTTGCATTTGTATAAGATGTAATTCACCTATACTTTTGTACAACATATACCTCACCACAACATGTACCTTACTCATGCCTGTGTATCGAATGTACCTCACCCATACCTATGTACCGAATGTACCATATCCATGCCTTTGTAGAACATGAACCTCTACCATACCTGTGTACCAAATGTACTTCACTCTGGCTTGTTTTAAAAAATACATAGTACCTTACCGATACATGTGTCAAACATTTAACTCAACCATAGCAGTGAAGCGAATGTATCTCACCCATACATGTGTACCGAATGTACCTCACGGATGTCTGTGTACCAAATATACCTCACCCATACCTGTGTACAATATTTACCTCACCTATGCATGTATCTCAACAATGCCTTTGTCAACATTTACGTAACGCATACCTTTATGTTTTTCACAATTATGATTGAGTAACATCATAATATTGATCGGTACCTATATACAACGTGTACCTCACCAAATCCTGTGTCCAACATGTACCTCACCTATGCATTTGTATAACATGTAACTCACCAACAACTGTGTAGAACATGTACCTCAGTCATACTTGTGTATCAAATGTACCTCAACCCTACCTGTGTACAACATGTACCATACCACTACCTGTGTACCAAATGTTCCTAACCCACAGCTGTTTAGAAGATATACCTCACCCCTACCTCACTGCTGCCTCTGTACAAGATGTACCTCATTCATACCTGTGAACAACATGTAATTGACAGATACGTGTACAACATGTACCTAGCCAATACTTGTGTCAAACATGTACCTCAACAACACCTGAGTAAAAAATGTACCTAACCCATGCCTGTGTATCGAATGTACCTCACCAGTGCCTGTGTACAACATGTACCTCAGCCATACCTGTGTACAGCATGTACTTCATCCATACATGTGTCCAACATGTACCTCTCCTATGCATTTGAACAACATGTAACTTACCCACACCTTTGTAAAACATGTTTATCAGCCATACCTGTGTACCAAATGTACCTCACCCTACTTGTGTACAACATGTACCTCAACACTACCTGTGTACAACATGTACCATACTTCTACATGTGAACAATATGTGAATCACCCTATCTGTGAAGAACATGTACCACAGCCATACCTGTGTCAAACATTTAACTGACCGGTCCATGTGTTCAACATGTACATTGCCACGACCTTTGTACATCATGTTCCTCGAAAATACCTGTATACACAATGTACATCACAAATACATGTGTATAACATGAACCTGACAAAGACCTGTGTAAAACATGTACCTAACCCATGGCTGTGCCCAACATTTACATCACTTATGTATTTGTACAACATGTAACTTACCCAGACCTATGTAAAACATGTACCTCATCCATACCTGTGTACCGAATGTACCTCACCCATGCGTGTGTACACAATGTACCTCAACACTACCTGTGTACAACATGTACCATACCACTACCTGTGTACAACCTATAACTCACCCCATCTGTGTAGAACATGTACCAGAGCCATTCCTGTGTACCAAATGTACCCAACCCACAGATGTACAGAACTTGTACCTGACCCCTACCTCACTGCTGCCTCTGTACAAGATGTACCTCACTCATACCTGTGAACAACGTGTAATTGACAGATACGTGTGTACAACTTGTACCTAGCCACTGCTCATGTACCTTTAGAATACGTGTGGATACCTCACCAATAGCTTTGTACAACATGTACCTCACTTATACCTATGTGCAACATAAAACTGACCAGCATATATGAAGAACATGTACCTCACCACTAACTGTTTACAACATAAACCTTACCCATGCCTGTGTACAACATGTACCTCACCATTACCTTTGTACAGCATGTACATCACAAATACCTGTGTCCAACATGTACAATAGCTATGTAAGGGACATAGTGTACACAGACAAGGGTGAGGTACATGCTGTACACACGTACCGGTCAGTTACATGTTGTAAACAGGTATGAGTGAGAAACATATTATACAATGGCTAGGTAAGGTACATGTTGTACACAGGTATTGGTGAGGTACACGTTGTACACACTCACCGGTTAGGTTTTCAGAAACACCTGCTGCATCCTTCAATTACAGACAACTTTTGAGAGCATTGCGACAACAGGAATATTTCGAGGTAAGATACTTCTATTGTAAAAAGGAATAAAGCAATTTTTCATTTAGTAGTATGATCTTTTATCAAGATGTGTTCAATGTTTTCTGCTGCGGACATTTTGACAGACAATCTTTGGGAGAATTGAGGCAAGTGGGGAATTCGCTCTCCATGAGTGGATCCTTCCTTTTCTACAATATTTCCAAGTTTCATTAAGCATGAACACAGCTTTATTCTGTGTTCTGTCAGTTTGTTTATATGTGTTCAATCTGTCTGTTGCTGACTTAACTAATATATCAAATAGGGCATTGTGACAAAGGGAGTATTCGCTCGCTGTAGGCGAATTCTCCTTTTCTCACATTATTTTCACACAGGTACATGTTCTACACAGGTATGGGTGAGTTATATGTTGAACACATGCATAGGTGAGGTACATGTTTGACACAGGTATGGGTGAGGTACATGCTGTACACAGGTTTGGCTGACTTACATGATGTACACAGGCATGGGTAAGGTACATGCTGTAAACAGTTAGTAAGGAAGTATATTTTCTTCACATGTCAGTTTTATGTTGTACACAGGTATGAGTGAGGTACATGTTGTATAAAGGCTTGGCTGAGGTATATGTTGTACAAAGGCATGGGTGAGGTACATGTTGTACACAGTTTTGGGATTGATACATCTTGTAAACAGGTTTTGGTGAGACTTAGTCGGTTCACACGTATGGGTGAGGTACATCTTCTACACAGGTATTGGTGAGTTTTATGTTGTACACATGCATATGTGAGGAGACAGGTATGGTTGAGGTACATGCTGTACATCGGTTTGGCTTAGGTACATGTTGTACAAAGCTATGGGTGTTTTAAATGTTTACACAGGCACATGTTGTACATGTTCGACACGGGCATGGGCAATGTACATTCCTTTCACAGTTATGGGTGAAGTATATGTTGTTCACAGGCAGCAGTGAGGTACATGCTGTAAACATGTTTTGGCTAGGTACATGTTGTACACAAGTAGTGGTGTGGTACATGTTGTACACAGTTAGTTGTGAGGTACATATGTTGTACACAAGCATTGATGAAGTACATTCAGTAAACAGGAATTGTAGATATACATGTTGTCAGTTAGGTGTGGTTCACAGATATGGGTGAGGTACATGTTGTACACAGGTACCAGTCAGTTACATGTTTTTATAGGTATGGATTAGGTACATGTTGTACAAAAAAAATGGATAAGTTACATTAGGTTTACAGCTATGAGTGAGTTTTATGTTTTACACAGGTATTCGTTAGGTTTTAAAAACAAACATGAGTTAAATACATTCGGTACACAGGTATACACAGGCATGAGTGAGGTATATATTGTACACAGGTATAGGAAGGGTACATGTTGTACTCAGAAATGGGTGAGGTACATTTGGTATTCAGGATAATTTCAGTATACACGTATGGGTAAGGTACGTGTTCTACACATGTAGGTGTGAGGTACATTGTGTACACAGGTATGTTGTAAACAGGCGTGAGGGGGTTCATTCGGTACACAGGTATGAATGAGGTTCATGTTCTACACAGGTATGGGTGAGTTACATGTTGTACACACGCATAGGTAATGTTCATGTTGTACAAAGGCAAGGGTCAGGTACATTCTGTTTACAAACATGCATTGTAGAGGTACATGTTGTAAACAGGTATGGCTGTTGACCACATGTTGTGGATTGGTACATGTTGTACAAAGGTATCGGTCAGTTTTATATTGTACACAGGTATAAGTGAAGTACTTGTTATACACAGGTATCGGTGAGTTACATGTTGTACACATGAATAGGTGAGGTAAATGTTGTACACAGGTATGGGTGAAGTATGTTTGGTACACAGATATGGGTGAGGTATATTCGGTACACATGCATGGGTGAGATTACATTCGGTCCAAAGGTACATGTTGTACACAGGCATGGGTGAAGTACTCAATGTAGTGAGGTAACGATCAGTGTCATATCGTAAAAAGGCATGGGTGAGGTACTTGTAGTACAAAGTTTTGTGTGAGGTTCATGTTGTCAAAAGATATGGGTGAGTAACATGTTTTACACAGGAAATGTAATGGTAAAGTACATTCACAGGTATGGTCGAGTTACATGTTGTACAATAACAAGGTCAGGTACATATTGTACACAAGTATGGGTGAGGTACATTCAGTGAACAAGTATGGGTGAGGTACATGTTGTACACAAGTAGTGGTGAGGTACATGGTGTACAAAGGCATGTGTGAAGTACATAGAGTACACTTATGGGCGTGGTACATGTTGTTCACAAGCATGGATAAGGTTCAAGCAGTGCACATGTATTGGTGAGGTATATGTTCTACACAGGTGTGGGTTAGTTACATTTTGTACAAATGCAAAGTAGATGTATGTGTTGTACAAATGCATAGCTGAGGTACGTGTTTTACAAATGCAAAGGTGAGGTGCATGTTCGACACAGCTGTGGGTGAGTTACATGTTGTACAAATGCATAGGTGATGTCCACGTTGGACACAGGTTTTGATGAAATACATGCTGTACACAGTATGGCTTAGGTGGTACATGTTGTTTACAGACATCTGTGAGGTACATTTTGTACACGGCATGGGTAAGGTACATGTTGTACATAGGCATGGGTTAGGTACATCTTGTAAACAGGTATTTGTGATGTACATTGTGTACACAGGTAGTGGTGAGGAACATGTTGTACACAAGCTTGATACATAGACATCGGTGAATTATATGTTGTACAAATACAAAGGTGATTTACATTTTAAACACAGGTATGAGTGAGATACATTCGGTACTCAGGCATTGGTGAGTTACATGTTGTACCCAAGCATGGATTAGGAACATGTTGTACAAAATGTTTTTGGTGAGGGATGCGCTTTACACAGGTAGGGGTGAGGTTATTTGTGTACACAAGTATTCTTAAGGTACATGTTGTACACAGGTCGTGGCAAAATATATGTTTTACACAACATGTACCTTATCAACCTACCTGTGTACAACATGTGAATCAACAATACTTGTGTACAACATGTACCGCTACAATGTCTGTTTACCGAATGCACCTCACCAATGTCTGTGTACAACGTGGACCTCAGCCAAACCTGTGTACAGCATGAACGTTACCAATACCTGTTAACTGAATGAACTTTACCCATGCTTGTGTACACCATGTACCTAACAACTAACTGTGTATAACATATACTTTACCTATACTTGTGTACCGAATGTACCTCACCCATGACGTAGTGTAACATGTACCTGTGTAACATGTACCTGTGCACAACATGTAAGACACTCATTACTGTGTACAACATGTACCTCACCCATGCCTTTGTACAGCATGTACCTCACTCATACCTATGTACAACATGGATAAGGTTCAACTGTACCTTACCCATGCCTGTGTACAGCATATACCTCACCTTTACCTGTGTACAGCATGTACATCGGTACCTATGTTCAACATAAAACATGTGAAGAATATGTACCTCCCAACTAACTGTTTACAACATGTGCCTTAGCCATGCCTGTGTTCAGCATGTACCTCACTAATGCATTTGTACAACATGTAACTCACCCACACCTGTGAAGATAATGTAACTGAACTATACCTGTGTTCTGCATGTACCTTACCCATACTGGTGTACAATATGTACCTTAGACATGTTTTTGTACAATATGTACCTCACTCACTCCTGTGTACAACATAAAACTGACCGATACATGTACCTCACCTATGCCTGTGTAAAACATGTACTTTACATAGTCATAGTACATCATGTAACTCACTCATACCTGTGTAAAACATAAAACTGACCGGTACCTAGGTATATGTACCCGACCACGACATATAAACAACATGTACTTCACATTTACCTGTTTACAACATGTACCTCACCCATACCTGTGTACAACATTTACCTCACCTTTGCATGTATACAACATGTAACTCACCCATACCTGTGTACAACATGTACCTCACTTATACATGTGTACAACATAAAACTGATCGAAACCTTACTTATACCTGTGTACAACATAAAAGTGACCGATACCTGGGTACAATATGTACCTATTCACTTCCAGTGTACAACATGTACCTCAGCCATACCTGTTTCCAACATGTACCTCTTCAATGCCTGTTTACTGAATATACTTGACCAATGCCTCTCTACAACATGAACATCACCTATGTATGTGTACAACATGTAACTCATCCATACCTGTGTAGAACATGTACCTCATCCATACCTGTGTACTGAATGTACCTCTTTTATGCCTGTGTAGAACATGAACAACACCCATAACTCTGGACCTCATCCATGCCTTTATTTGATTGTGTACGGCATTCACTTCACCTATGCATGTGTACAACATGTACCTCACCACTACCTGTGTAGAACAAGTACCTCACCAATACCTGTGCAAAATATGTACCTCATCCATACCGGTGTACACGTGTATTTCACTTATACCTGTGTTCCGAATGTACGTCACCCAAACGTGTCTACAACATGTATCTCATCCATACCTGTATAGCGAATGCATCTCACTTATGCTTGTGTACCGAAAGTACCTCACACATGCCTCTGTACCAAATGCACCTAACCCATTTCTGTGTACAACATCTACGTAACTCATGTCTGTGTACATAATATACCTCACTGCTGCTTCTGTACAACATGTACCCCACTCACATCTGTGAACAACATATAACTGACCGGTACCTATGAATAACATGTACCTCACCACTACCTGTGTACAACATGTACCTCATCCATACATATGTACAATATGTACCTCACCCATACCTGTGTACAACATTTACCACATCGTTACCTGTGTATACCACATGTAACTCACCCATGTCAGTGTACAAAATGTACCTACCTCATACCTGTGCACAATATGTGCCTCACCCATGCCTGTGTACAACATATACACCACACATACCTGTGTACAACATGAACCCCACTCACACCTGTGTACAACATGTGCTTCACCCAAGCTTAATAAATAAATAATGAAAATTTTTATCACAATATATGAGGCATCCGGCCCATATCACAAACATAATATTTACCATATTTCCCTGGTATATATGGTACATAATTATTAAAAAGCATAAACATGCAATTTTGGAGTTAAGTATTTTCTGTTTCAAGAGGTTTGTAGCAGGCATAGTGAACATATTAGTCCAGTCATCCTATGAAAAAAATGGACTCAACCGTCAACTAATTGCAACAGAAACGAAATCTCTTTTAAAGTTATCATGAATGTATAAGAGATGACAGAAAAAAAGTCCTACGAAATCCCTTCAGGGGAAATTGGTTAAAAACTCCTTTTATTATTGCTACTTTCAGGCCTTTTGGTAAAATCGCATATTTGTATATATCTACCAAAATGGAACAAAACCCCAACAATTCACACGAAAATGATGTTTTGATAAGCGGTATACTCTATCGATCATTCACATCAGTTTGCCTTCTAAAATTGATTAATTCCTATGAATATTGTAAATTGAAAGGGGTCAACTTACCCCACCAACCCATTAAAACTAAAGATTTTTTTTTCATGTCAATGCATTTCTATATGCTAGAATTCGATATTATCTGGCAAATCTTGTTCTCTAAAACTTAAATCAAAGACAAAACACACCTTTTTGTATTAGATAACTTATTAGAAAGACAATCACTTAAATAAGGTACCGAAATCCATATATATGCCTATATAAGAAAAACGAAGTATATGACACAAGCAATAGAATATTCATGTGGTAATTTTTGACGTTTTGCATTTTGTTTTGTGAACTTAAAAAACAATAAATTAAATAAAGGAAGAAACATAGTGGGAAAAGCAGCAAAAGTAGTACTTTTCTATTGCCCCTTTCTCACTATGTTTCAGCCTTTTAAAATTAAGTGTAAACTCGTTGAATTACACATGGAGTATACTAAGCGTTAAAAAATAAGGGGACGCCTAAATTCAATATTGAGGTATCTTTAATTTCGTTTAAAACACAGACCAGATATTCAATAAAAATCAAAATTTCTCCTGAAGTGCTGCACCAAATTCCTGAAGATTGGCTGGTATGGTGCGATGTGCACGGACTCTCCTACCAACAACATCCAATACATGCTCAATGGGAGAAAGGTCTGATTATTTCGCAGATCACTGGAATGTCAAGATGCCCTGTTTCCTGACGAAGTCAACCGCAACACGAGCCTTGTGGGGTCAGAAATTATTATCCTGGAAGACTAAGTTTTGACCAATTCTATGTGCAAATGGGACAACAACAGGACGACAATTTCATCAATGTGTCCATTCAGGTTTCCAGGAACAAGAACAAGTTATATTCTCCTACCGTAAGAAACACCAACCCAGACCATGATGCTCCCCCGCCAAAAGAAATCATGCTCCAAGATAGTGGTGCATTTGTATCTCTCCCCACGCCGATGCTATCAGAATCGCAGACAGAACCTCGACTCATCCGAAAAGACTACATGACGCCACCTACGTATAGGCCAACTTTAATGTTGCTAGCACAACCGTAAACGATATTATCTGTTCAGCCATGACATGATGACATAATGAAAAAGAGGCCTTGTCCAAGATTTACTTTATTGCTAGAAACTCGAAGTCCTGTGTCACGGTATGGATCTCCTGCTTTGGTTATGGTGCAGTTACGAAACAGTTTGCGCAAAATAATAATCCATAAAAGGCGATCTTGCTGGAATGTTGTTTTCCTATGGTGCCCACTCCCCCTACTAATTTGAACATCACCAGTCTGGTGGTGTTAAGCTGCATGTCGTGCAATAACACTTTTTGACTTCCCAATAAACCTGGCAACTTGGTTCTAGGATTCACCAGCTTGCAACATGCCTATGCAGTGCCATTTCTGAGCTTCTGCGATACTGCCATGATGGCATATTGCATTGATATGAGACTTTGTTGTGTTTCATTTCTATCGTATCCACGTGAGTGCACAGGCAATACATGTAATGAATACATGTTACAGCACTTTATTAAATATGTTCGATTACACGGTGTCATGAGTTTTGGTTTACGGATTATGAAGAGGTAAATTCTCCCTATCCCATCTAGAAAATAGTAAACAGTAATTTTGCATCTCAATATTTTTACAGACTCCCCTTTTCCATCGTTCTTGCACAATTTCTGCATTAGCGAAGATTGTTCCCCGACATTCCCCACACCCAAAGGAATGGCCAAGAAGGCATGTCTACAAGAACAAGGTTTTCGGTCACACTTTGTTTTACATGAGCATTTTAATTTCAAACCATAACTCAAAAAATTGATCCGTTGAATCTATTGCCGATGCGAGATCGCTTTGACAAACTATATGGTTTCCTTCATATAAGTGAAGAAATCTGGAATATGTAGGTAATGTTTCGCCTTAGTTTGAAGCTAACATTGGAAGATAACGGAGCTCTAGACTGAGGCTACATTTCTCTGATGTCTTGAATATACAGTTCTCAGCAATACAATCATTTGTTTTTTAATAAACGTGTGTAGTAGGTCAGCCATTGTTTATACATGAACCACAACTTGGAAATAAGATCTGACAAACAAAGATCTTCTTTTCAAGTTTGTCCTACACCTTTTGAAATCTACTTCACCACAAACTTCAAATGGTTTTTCTTCTTACATAAGGGTTTCATAAAAATTATTCAGTAGGAAATGGCCTCAAGTTGCTCTGGAAATAACCGTTTCATTGAACATGTGATTCACCGCATTTTGAAAAATAGTCCTGATTCTTCCCTTTATTGTCCAATACAACGGAAGAAGCTCAAAATGGTATGGAATCCACAATGTTAATGTGACCTTCTTGCACTCTTGATTGTACTGATCATTTTACCTGCAAATGAAAAATAGATAAAAAGGCATTTATCATCACATATGCGTTGATTTTGTCTGCAGCATTTTTAATTGTGATATTATTACATTAACGTCTCTGTAAATGAAAATGATAAATTAAATACAACCACACTTGGTTTTTTTTTACTTTTGATTGAAGGTCGTACTTAAAGGCCTAGTCTTTGGAATGTCTGGTATCTTATCTCCCACTGGGCACCCTACAGGGCAACAATACAGTTCCACAGCATGGAGCAAATTTCCTGTATATTACTTGATAAGGAATGGGGCATTTCAGTGGTCAGATTACGTAATACCCCAACCCTTCGGTTTCTCATAATGTAGAAAATTGATAAGAGATAAGTGTTTGGATATAGTTTTCTTTATCCAAAACAATGATTTACATAATTAGAAGATTTTTCTTGATAAACTGATAAGAAATATGAACAAAATAATGAGTTAGTTATTCAATGAATTAGCACTTGTTATAATCATAAAATGGATGATGATGATGATGATAATGAAGATGATGATAAACTATGAAGATGATGATATACTACAGAGGAACTATAATATTCCCTGCTGCAAGTCATTCTTATATAAATTGATATATATATAAGGTGCACATTTAAAAAAAAAATCCCCTAATTGTCTAAGAAAAAAAATCCAAAATTCAAAAAATATATTAATAATGTAATAAAAAAAATGACATTCTGCTTAGTTTTTCATAATGTGGAATATTGAATAGAAATAAGTGTTTAATTCTTGATTTCTTTATTTAAAACAATGATTTATAAGATAAGTAAGTTTTCTTAATAAACTGTTAAGAAACATGAAGAAAATAATGAGTTAGTTATTCAATAAATTAGCACTTGTTATAAATATAACATTGATGATGATGATAATAATAAAGATAACAATAATGATGATGATGATGAAGATGATGATGATGATGATGATGATGATGATGAGTATGATATACTACAGAGGAACTTTAACCATTCTGTAAGCCATAATTACATATATTGATCTTTATATAAGGCACCAATTTAAAAAAAAAAGAAGAAGATAATCCCCTACTAAACAAACCTTTCCAACTTCAAAAAAAATAAATATTTTAAGCCTAATTTTTTTTATTATCAATTTTGTTGCTTAAAAAGAAACCTTTTAGTTTGACACAGTGCTATACATGGTGTGACGTAATCCCCATTAATTATCACAGCTGGTCATCACCCCGGGTGGGCATCTGGTTATTGGTTTTGGGGGGGGGTCACTTAAAGAAGGACTAAACTAGGCCTTTAAAGGCCTAGTCTTTGGAATGTCTGGTATCTTATCTCCCACTGGGCACCCTACAGGGCAACAATACAGTTCCACAGCATGGAGCAAATTTCCTGTATATTACTTGATAAGGAATGGGTGGTCAGATTATGCAATACCCCAACCCTTCGGTTTCTCATGATGTAGAATATTGATAAGAAATACGTGTTTGGTTATAGCTTTCTTTATCTAAAACAAGGATTTACATGATTAATAGATTTTTCTTAATAAACTAAGAAATATAAAAAAAAAGAGTTAGTTGTTTAATGAACTAGCACTTGTCAAAGTTATAAAATGGATGATGATGATGATATACTATGGTGATGATGATGATATACCTCAGAGGAACTATAACATTCCCTGCTGCAAGTCATTCTTACATAAATTAATCTTTATTCAAGGTACAAATTAAAAAAACAGTCCTCTATCAAAACCCATCCAAAATTCCAAAAATATATATCAAGTCTTACATAGAAAAAAATGTCATTCTGCTTCGATTTTCATAATGTGGAATATCAATAAGAAATAAATGTTGAATTCTTGATTTCTTTATTTAAAACAATGATTGACAAGATAAGCGGATTTTTCTTAATAAACTGTTAAGAAATGTGAAGAAAATGATAAGTTAGTTATTCCATAAATTTTCACTCGTTATACTTATAACATTGATGATGATGATGATGCTTTTGATGATAATGTTGATGATGATGATGGATGATTTTGATGATATGATGTTGATGATGATGATGATGATGATGATGATGATGATGATGATGATGATGATGATGATGATGATGATGATGATGATGATGATGATGATGATGATACTACAGAGGAACTATAACTAGCTGCAAGTCATAATTACGTAAAAGATCTTTATATAAGGCACAAATTGAAAAAAAAGAAGAAAAACCTACTAAAAAACCTTTCAAACTTAAAAAAAAATTGAAGCCTAATTAAAAAAAACAATTCTGCTGCTTAAATGTCCTCTTTAAAAAAAATTGTCAAAAGAAACCCATCAGTTTGACACAGTGCTATACATGGTATTACGTAATCCCAATTAATTATCACAGCTGGTCATCACACCGGGTGGGCATCTGGTTATTGGTTTTGGGGGATGTCAATTAAAGAAGGACTAAACTAGGCCTTTAAGCGTAATTCACCATAATTTTCATAGTTCATACAACATATGTATTAATGATAAATAGTAACAAAAAAAGTTATAAGAACAACAAAAGTGACTATAATGATATTTTTATTTCATAATTTGCAAAAAAATAATTTAAAAATTAAATGATCTTAACAAATGTACATGATAGATTAAATTGAGTGAGTAAGAGAAATGTGTTGTTTTCGTCAAATCATTGTCTACAGTGGCACTAATTGGCCACCGTAGTTTAAAAAAAACGAGGTTAATATTTCATATTCATTTTATATATTTGTCATTTTAAAGTGTATTTTTGTCATATTATTCATGTTTAAAGATATATTTGAGTGTGGGTGGTCATTAAATCGATGTTTTGTGTGAAATTAAACAAAACAAGCACTTTTTAAATTACCCACGAAAACCCATTACAAAGCATTCTGCAGGCTATTTCAAAAATATTTTTTATCTAAAATGTAATCATGAACATAAAATTATGTTGTTTTTTTCATCAGATAAGGACAGATATAAATGATAATAAGCTCAACTTACCCTTTCATACAACTTTCAACAGCAAGTTTGAGAGTGTACAAAGGCGTGCAACAAAACAAATACCAGGCTTCAAGAACTTGGAATATCCTGAGAGACTTAGAAGATTAAAACTACCGACCTTATCCTATAGAAGATGTAGAGGTGACATGATAGAAGCATACAAATTTATACATAAATTATATGATACTGGGGATACAAACTTATTAAAACTTTGGGATAATTGCTCACTCAGACACAGTCAAAGAAGAAATTGTCTTCAAATTTTTCCACAACATTGTGCATCTAATGTAAGAAAGAACTCCTTTACAATAAGAATTTCGAGAGTCTGGAACAGCCTTCCCGAGGAGATTGTTTCAGCGCCATCAATTAATTCATTCAAGAACAGACTAGATAAACACTGGCATAAACAGGAGGTCCTGTATGATAATCATAAGGCAGTAATAAAAATTAACGGAACCAGAGAACATAATACAAGTAGGATAAATACAATTAATGAAAATAACGAGCCTGGCGAAGAGGACCCTAGAGGACCTGTGCTGGGAACCAACCCTAAGTAAACCCTAAGTAAGTAAGTTGACCTCGAAATTTACCGATGACTGTTCACGCTATGTACTTTCTATGGTGGTACCTTAGAACCATGCAAAATCTCGCACTTTTCAAAAAGTTTAAATGCATTTTTCATTATTTTCCCCTGGTCGGATTTCTGAGGACTTTTTATATGTTATAAAAGAAGTATGCGTCTATAATAAAATCACAAATTCGTTTATGCTGCAATTAGTTGAGGGTTGACTTACAGAGTGCGTTGATAAAGACCGTGTAGTAAAATGGTGCACATATCGAGCCTTGTCGGGTACCCTGTTCAATTCTGAAGCTAGACGAGATGTGACCGTTTTGAAATACACGGCTGCTGCAGTTTTCGAACAAGTTGTTTATAAGGCGGAGCATTTTTCCGCGTATTCCTAGATTGAACAGTTTGTGTATTAGGCCACGAATCCACGCGGAATCGAATGCCGATTTTGCGTCTAGGTAACACAATTGTAGGGCACTTACACGTTTGACACAATAGCTTCTAGTTTCTTGCAAAATGAATGAAACCATTTTACAGCTTTTGTTCTCTTGAAAACCATATTGAAGGTCATTTAATTATGATGTAAGTGTGTTATCATCTAGTCGTTTCACCAAAAGCTTTTCAAAAAACTATGAAATAACAGAAAATAACGAGGTGGCCCGATAACTGTTTGGATCACAAAACAACTTTCCATTACCTTTATGCAGTGTGATAATTTGTAAATTGAATTGAGTTGGCAATGTTTCTTTTTGAAAAATAGCATTGAACAAATTCGTTAAGCACATGGTCAGTTCTGGGCCTCGTACTTAAGGTGTTCGTATGTTAGACTATCAAGGGATCCACTTTTGTTGTTTGGTAGAGTACAGATCAGAGTTTAACTTTTCAGAACATACACTGATCAACTTCGCACATTTCGTCCATATTTCGAAGCTCACTTTCTTCGTGTTCATGAGCCGCGGCCCGTAGAGAACGTCTAAATTCGCGTTTAAGATTCTTGAACCTTACGTATTCAATGGTAGCTTTTAACTTTCCCATCCATTTCCAAGCTAAATGCACAGTTTTAAGTTCTTTGTGGACGTTCTTTAACACAGTAGACTAGTATGGTTTCAAAATGGTTTATAGGTGCGTTTTAAGAAACAGTGGTTTGCTGCTTTCGATATACACGACACTATGATCTCATACGCGTTATCGACGTCCGTGTAGTCTATGTTGGCAGCTTTTAACAAGTCTGAGAGTATAGTTTCATAACCACAGATATTTGGAAGGTTGTTCCATTTATATAGCAGTCTTTTAAATGTATCACTATCTACGTTATCCTGTGTTTATTTATCCACCTTAAGATGGAGGAGCATTGGAAGATGACGTGACACATTCAATAGAGCATCCACGATCACCGATCATGTTACTGCATAACGTACGAGGGCCACATCAAGAAGTATATGGTCATTTTGTGTTGGGTTCGCACCTGTATATGGGTAGAATGTTTGTCTCTGACCGGTATAAGCGTCAATCTCGGATACACTAACGAGGTTAAAGATAGAACAGAGACCCAAAACATAAACATCACGTGGACGTGTGTTATTCGATAATATCGCTTTTAAGTCACCCATGATAACAATATTGTTGTTGGTTGACAGCGTTGAGCATAAGTCGTATAATTGTTCGACAACACACCTAAATGCTTCGAAGCTGTGGTTTACAGAAGGTAGGTAAACCTGTACTATAGCAACGGATGTGTTTGCCAGACACAGCCTTATAGCTGCTATTCTGTCACATTCTGTCTCTATGGTCTCGACACACTTGTCTATGCTGCGATGCCACATGAGAGCAACGCCGCCTTTTCCTACGTTACGACCATTAAAGGAAGTTGGGTTCGAGCACGTCATTACATGTACATTGTAGTTTTTATCTATTTTTCTTATCATGTCAGCGTTTTGGTAAAGAAGCCAATGTTCAGAAATGCCTCATATAGATACACGTTTTATATTCAATTCGTCTATCAGGTACGGTAAAGCTGTCAATATGCCTGTCGCGTTATATGAAAATAGTCTTAGATCCATAGTTAGAGTTATTTGTTCTGATATATTTGAACATTCCCAGATCTAGTCGGGTCATTATATGGAAAAAAAATGGCCGAACCTCCAAAAAATTGCTACAAAAGGTATTTTAACTGATTCTGATAGGGTAGAATCCCCTTTATAACATATCAAAAGTTTACCCAAATCCGACTTCCGGAAATATGTTTTTTCAAGATGGCCGCCAAGATGGCCGCCAAAACCTATTTATGGTCATAACTTTGTGACTATCCACTCAAAATTGATAACTTTGGTGTCTTTACGTAGGTTTTTGGGGTCAGAGAACACTTTAAGAGTACTATAAATAGTACAAATCTATTATTTTACACAGAAATCCAACATGACATACTCAAGTATACACAGGTTCAATAAGAAGGACATCAAGTACATAACGTTTGACTCAAAGTTTTTTTTTTTGTTAAACCCCATAGTTTGGGAGACAAAAATACTTTTATTGAACTGATGATATAAAATAGTAGTTGAGTAATCATGAAATATAATTACGCTGTTCACTGATACTCTATAACAATTGTCCATAAAATTTGTTTCGGGGTTTAAAACTGTTGTGTTGTCATCCACTTCTTCATTACAGACCTCTGGTGAAATGTTTTGATTGCAACAGTTTTTAGATTGGCAGGTGCCACATACACAGCCTCCAATCTCTGCCTACTTCTCTAAATGAGAAGAACGTAAAGATAGTCATATAAGTAGGAAAAGGCTTTAATCAATGGAACATGGTAAATCGTTTCGACACATCTTATCAATTATAATTCAGTTTCAACATAAAAAATCGAAAATCTAAGAATGCTATGCTTCGGGTGATTTTTTAAACTATCCGTAGATCATGACCTTTGCGTAACTGAACTTCGTTCGAAAGCGTAAAAGCTTTTCTACCATTGCACAGTTATTCAAGAAAAAGGTGGATATAGCATGGTTTTGTCTTCTAAACATATAGTAGCTTATGGTCCATTATTCATACGACCGATGCTCCTCCACATCACTATTGTCTCAAATCCAGTTCTTCGAGTAATGTCAATAATGATTAAATGAAAAATGACATAACGTTCTTACGAGCAGCAGGTGAAGTTCATGAGAAGCAGGTTTGGATCGGAGGAGCAGGCGGGGTCTCCAAACAGTTTAATTGTTCGAAATTACTTTTCGTTAAACGCCACCAAAAGACAGAAGGTTTGGTTCTTTCTTTCGGATAAGAATCCTGTTAAGCTTACAGATTAGTGGTACATGTACATCTCGACCTAAGTTCTCAGACTGGATATTAACCCTGTTTTATACCCTCGCCTCTCTCATGCTTTGATTTGGAACCCAAATTATCACTGCAAAATTTACTATTATGAACAATACTTGCAGTTATGTACAGACCAGTCAAATAGAAGAGTGGGGAGTGGGATAAATATGGCTGTACTTTTGCATGTACTGTATTATCTTAATACAAATCACAATGAATTGTGATTAATGCCTATGCCAATTGCAGCTGTACTTAGGCTATTTGTCCCTCAAATCTAGACAATGTAAGACATTTTATAGACATGTTATGATACATAAAACAACAACAAATGGAATCAGGTCTCAAATGACAAGGCATTGGTTTAGTGGCCTACAATTCTGGGCTATACCTGTCATCAGATCAATCCATTTCAAAAACAAAACACATATGGGTTAAAAGATGAAAATTCCACGTAATTGTTGCTTGATGTATCGAATGTTTTGAACGTGTGTAACAGTAAAACATATTTTGTTAGATGTCCTTTTACAGCGACCTTAGGTCGAAATGTACATGTATCAGTAATATATAAGCATAACATGATTCCAATCAGAAAAAAATCAGATTTGTGGTGGCGTTGAATGAAAGGGAATTTTGAACAAATCAAACTATCGGAAACCATTGCCTCTCCTCTTTTCCAAACATACTTCTCACGACCCTTACCTGCTGCTCGTAAGGAAAATCGGCTATGAAACATTCAATTATTAGTCAAATGTCTAAAACTGGATTTGAGACAATAAGAGGAGGAGGAGCATCGGTCATATGAATAATGGCCTATACGCTACTATGTTTGGTTTGAAGGCAAAACCATGCTAGATCCATCGTTTTTTGATCTTGCGCTTACAATCGAAGTTCAGATACGCAAAGGTCATAATCTACAGATAGATTAAATAATTGCTCGAAGCATTGCATTCTTAGATTGTCGATGTTTTAGGTTAAACGTGAATTATAATTAAAAATGTGTCAACACGATTTACCATGTTCCATTGTTTAAACCTTTCCTACTTCTCGGAAGTGCCTATGCCTAATTTTTCGTTCTGCTCATTTTTGAGAAGCAGGCAGAGATTGGAGGACGAGACATACAGCAGTGAAGAGGAGTCCATGGAGTAGGAGGCTGCATGAAAGGATTTACATCCTACAGCACAGTTACAATGTATGATTGTCAATAGTTCGCCAGGTGCAGGATAGCAGTGGGTCATGATTGGAATTAATTTGTTGTTTTCCTGTTTCCATCCCCATTCAGTAGGTTTCATATTATTTGGCACCCCATCCACACCATGATTTGATAATATAAGCGTTGGTTATGCCATACTGTTGCATGGGATGTTAGAGGAGGTCGCTCAGGAGTAACAAATGTTTCTTGAATTGCCACTTTCTTTGTGAAAATGTTATGGCACAGTGATTCTAAGGAATCAATGGACTGTCCACAAAACAGCCCCTCCGTCAAGCCTTTTCCAAGATTTGTAATTAACTCTTGCAACCTGTTTTGAAGGAGGAATGAATATATTATTATCTTCATGATTGGAACACATTTTATTTATTTACGAAAAGAATTCCAACGCTGGAAATCTTGAAGTTAAATGACAACCTGTGTAAGTACAAAAAGCAACTCATTGAACACTTCGTCCCCTACAAGTTCTCTCAAAAGATTGATATTATACACTTTGTGTTCTTTTGACTGTTTTTTTTTTCAGAATGGAAGTGGATATGGTCTTATGGTTCCTTTTAGAGTAATGCAGTAGCAAGATTAACGAATCCGTATCCTCGCCAATTAACTCTGTGGTGCAATGACGGGATCATACCAATGTTACTTATACAATTTGTTTAGCTGCATCCCCTGGTGAAACAAAGTAATTACACCGGCTAAAGCTCATTTTTGATGTGTCTTGCCTTTGAAAAAAGGACCATCTTCCTAACCACATACACCACTAGTGCTTGTATGTTATATCTCGCAGTAAAATCTGCACAAGACTACCAACTGCTTTATATTGGTCGCCTTTTTCCTAGGTAAACTATGCACCATCAAGCACATAACACTCTGTTTCAAGGACTCAGTTCATCACATCCTCATATGATGCGTTTTCAGCATGGCCTCTAATTGTCTTAATGATCTGTGACTTGTCTGCTTTGCGAAGTATGTTCTTGGCTTCAAAGAGGGCAGGAAGATGGGGGTTAAGTTCATAAGACAAAACGTCTTCAGGAGAAGGATCTCCGGATTTTGACACTAAAAGGAAACGATGGAACAGAAGGGCAGTATCAATAGTAAGGACTTCACCAATCCTTAGAGCGGAGCTTTTTCCAAAGGTTTTGGCTCTATATCTTCTCTTAATTTTCTCCTAAATTTGTAAACAAAGGCCGGGATATCTCATATAATCGTGTTCCAAGTGTCCTGAAATGCATGCACATTCACATCTGACCAAGCCACCATCCCATTGAAAATGTTTCTCAGAGTAGAATCAGCTGTGTAAGGTGAGCAGGTTCCAATCCTGGTGCATTTTCTCCAGATTAGAAGCATCTCTTTTGATGCGTGCCTCAGTCGACCCGTTGTGCTGTGGTCAGGTCTGTGAAACCCTGCATTGCACTATTGTACTCAGATGTTTCAGGTCCAGATACGGTTCAAAGGCTTTGTATCTCCTCGGTCATTCCACAGCCGCGAGTTAGACTGTCAACACTCTTAAAAGACTTAATCAATGTTTGCTCATTGACAAGATCACTGCTTTGCCCACCCCAAAATTTATCACCTCTAAGTCACCTCTAAGTCAAATGTATTTGACGTCCTTCCTATTGAGAATGTGTCTATTTTTGTATGTCATATTATATTTCTGTGTAAAATACTAAACTAATACTATTTCTGGTGATCCTAAAGTGTTCTCTGAGCCCAAAAACCTACGTAAAGACACCAAAATGATCAATTTTGAATGGATAGTTACAAAGTTATGACCGTAAATAGGTTTTGGCGGCCATCTTGGCGGCCATCTTGAAAAAAGATCTTTCCGGAAGTCGGATTTTTTTTTTTTTTCAGTTTATACAATTTTATTCCAAGTACAAAGTTACATAGCTTGACATTCATTTACATGTATTCATATTGATATACAATATCTTTTAGTATTAAGCCCATACACACATTCACTGACATATATCATTCATAATGCATAAGGTACACACAATGGCATACGTTCATACAAAGGAGGAAGAAACACACATACAACACAAAAGCGTATAGACAATGTGAATATACAATACAACAAACACACACACACACACACACACCCCTCACATACGGTCAACACCCCTAGCTCATATTCGAGTGCCGTGTATCTACTTGTATTAAATTATCATTTATTTTCGTACGCTCGTAATGTTAATCTAAATGTTAAACTACTATTAGATGGCATCGATTTCGTTTTTTGAATAACGAACCCGGTGCCAAATTCTGGTTGCCAATAATGGTATATATTTCTTTATAGTCATTCAACTATTCGCCAATGTTACATGCACCACAAATATCTTTACGTTTGGAAATTATTTATACAGGAATGAAATTATACAGACTGACAAAAATATTTACATAGATATAGAAGAAAGGAAAAGAGAAATAAAAGAGAGGAATAGCATGCTTTATACAACCAAGTTTGAACACCCCAATCATGAATGAGTCTATAGTAGATGTCTTACAATTGCCCAGTTAGCTGTTTCTATTGATGTTATATTTGTTGATTTATAAATATCCCAAGATAATCGTAAACTATTACTTAGACCGAGAACAGACGGTTGAACATTTTTTATTTTACATGTAAAGATATATCTTTTAACATTCAAGAATAAAATATCGAGCATTGCTTCTTTTTCCGAAAATCCTAAAAGCACATTTTCATTCTTTGTTTTATTTTATTAGTAATATGCTCAAACAATGTTTTGATAATTGAACATTCAAAGAAAAGATGCAATAGTGTTTCTTCATTTGTTTGACAAAAAGTACATAAGTTGTTGTCTTTGATATTCATTTTGAAAAGTAAGGAGTTTGTCGGAAGAATTCTGTGTAAGATTCTTGTTTGCAACCATTGTATATATGTATCTTTTGTAATCTTAAAAACTGAATTATACTTCATTTTCCAGTTAATATCTATTAATATCTATTTAGTTTGACTGGACGGTAATTCTTGATTTCTAACTAAAGCATTATATATGGCCTTATTAGAATCTGATCTTGTTAAAATTGGATAAAAATAACAGTTTATTGAAGGATTGTGATTTCTTAGGAGCATGCTGTAATCTTTGGTAACATTTGTACTCGACAAAAATGAACCTACTGCACTTTGCAGACTGTAGTAATGTAGAAATAATAAGCGTTTTCCAGGGTTCATATTCACAGTTTCTAAACTTTTAAAGTTTCCATTTGTACAAAGAATATCTTTGATGAATCTGAAACCAGCGTTATAAAAATCTTGAAAAAATACATATTTCATGTTTATAAGAATGTTCTCATTGTAGAAAAGAGGCATATTTAGAAGTTTACTCCAATCTGCTTTTTCAATATACATTACATATGAATCTAAAACATCCGACCAGAATTTGTTTTTGATGCTCTTAGCAAGTTGTGCACTATATATTTTCCCAAAGTTTAATACTTTTTCAATATTGAAAATACTTTTTGATAATTTGTAGCAGGCATGATCACTGTATAAAATAATATTTCTAATCCATTTCAGTTTCATACTGACAATGTAGCTATTTATATCAGGAATATTTAAACCCCCTTCAGCATGGCTTTTTATGTAAATACTCTTTTTTTTTTAGGTCTTCCGTCCCATATGAAATTCGTTAACAAGTCATTTAATTCTTTAATAAATTCTTTTTTGGAATTTGGAATGCCTATCAAAAGATTAGTTAATACTGGCAGTAATAAGGATTTCACTACGATTATTCTTCCTATTGGTGTTAACTTTCGCCTTTTCCAAAATGTAATACAATTTTTAATACTTATCAATTTACTATTATAATTCAAATCACACATTTTATTAAGGTCTACATCAAACAGTATTCCTAATAATTTGAATTGTGTATCTCCCCAAGACAGTTTCCATTTTATTTTTATTGAGCGGGTGCTGTATTTAAGAGTACCTATCCAAATTACCTTTGTCTTGTCAAAATTAACCTTTAATCCAGATATTTCTGTAAAAGTATTAAGAGTATCTAATACAGCATTTAATGATTCATCTGATCCATCTAGTAACAATGATGTATCGTCCGCAAATTGGGATATAACATATTCTTCTCCGTCTATTTTTATACTTTTAATGGATTTGCAATTTTTTATTTTTATACTTAATATTTCTGAACAGAGTATAAATAAGTAGGCTGAAATTGGGTCACCTTGTCTGCAACCTCGCTTCACTTTAAAAGAGTCAGATATAAAACCATTTAGTTGAACACATACTTCCGTATTATTCAAAAATAATCTGATCCATTTCATAAAACTTTCTCCAAAATTAAAAAAAGCAAGTGTTTTTTTCGATAAAATTAAATGATAGGGAATCAAAGGCCTTTTCGAAGTCGATAAGCATTAGAAGTCCTGGCATATTATTGTCTTCACAATACTTCATAGTATCATAGACCAAGCGTGTATTTTCTCCTATATACCTTCCTTTTATAAAACCTGTTTGATCTTTTGACACTAAATAATTCAAAACATATTTCAATCTATTGGCTATTGTACCAGAGGCTAACTTGTATAAAACATTTAATAAAGTAATTGGTCTCCAATTTTTTAAAAATTGCTTCTGCTTATTATCCTTTGAAATGCATGATATAGTTCCTAGTTTGATGTTTTTAGAAAAAGAATTTGACTCAAAAGCATAGTTTAAAGCTCTGACAACAAAATGTCCTATCTTTGACCAAAATACTTTATAAAAATTCGATGAAAGCCCATCACATCCTGGACTTTTATCATTTTTCATGTGTTTCAATGTATTAGTTATTTCCTCATATGTTAGGGTCCCTTCTAAATATAAATTGTGTTCATCTGTTAATTTGTTTACTTCAATATTAGTAAATTCTTCATCTAAATTGAAAGTTGTATTTTTATGTTTTTCATCATAAAGATTTTCATAGTAGTTTTTAGTTTCATTTAAGATATCGGTTTGGTTATAAATAAAAATTCCATTGTCCTTCTCTATGAAAGGCATTGATTTATTAATGGCGTTTTGTTTCTCTAAGTTACAGAAGTATTGAGTATTTTTTCCCCATTTTCTATCCAAATGGATCTTGATCTGACAAATGCGCCTTTTAACTTGTTGCTTCTTAAAACATTTAATTCTTCTTGTAGTGATAAAAGTCTTTCTTTATTAATCTCACTCAGTGATGATTCTAATAATAAGATTTCTGAAATAAGTTTTTCTTCATGTTTGTTACTTTGTTTCAATTTATGGCTTGAGTATGAAATAGTCATTCCTCGTATTTCCATTAACAATGTTTCTAAAAAAAAGTTGGTCATCAATAACGAATTGCATTTTAGACTTATCCATGTCAAGAATAACTTCGGTATTATACACCGGTATGCAGTATTGTAATATTATTTCATTTATTTTTTCATTAATGCAATTTACATAATCGATATCTCCAAGAAGAGAATTATTAAAATTCCAAAACCCTTTTCCGTGTTGAATATCGGAAAATTGTAAATCTAATATAATAATCGAGTGGTCTGATTTATAACTTATATTAATGTCACAATTTCTTAAATATTGTTTAAGGTTGTTTGTTATTAAAAAGAAATCTAGTCTTCCTTGTTGGATGGGTGACAATCTTTTCCATGTGTACTTTCTTGTATCTCCATGAATTTCTCGAAAAGGGTCTATAAGGTCTCTATCTGAAATTTTAGAAATAAGGAGTTCTCTTGCACTCTTATTATGGCTTAAGCTTTTGTTATTGTTATAATCTACTATAGGATTAAGTACTATATTAAAATCTCCGCATATGATAAAACGTTCATTAGACAAAGTGTCTATGGCATTAAACATCTCAATGAAAAAGTTTGGACTATCATCATTAGGTGCATATAAATTAACCAGAAGAAAACTAGTATCGCAGAACATCATATCTAAAATAATAAATCTCCCATTTGTGTCACTGACAGAACTATTTACTTTAATATCAACTTTCTTATTTATCAAGATTGAGACCCCCTTTGCATTAGCTTGACCATTGCTAAAGTAACATTTCCCATCCCATTCAGAGTAAATTGTTTTTTCCATATTTTCAACAAAGTGTGTTTCTTGTAAGCATACTATATCTGCATTTTTTTCTTTTAACAATGTGAACAGGTCAATTCTTTTTTTATTTTTATATAAACCTCGGCAATTGTAAGACACTGTCTTTAGATTATCCACCATCAGTTATAAATGAGTTTAAAACCAAAACATAAATCTATCATAGACATTCTTATAACATCCACAAGAGCAGGTTGTCCAAAGCTTAAGTCTTGATAAAGCATGCTAGAGTATAAAGTTGCGAAATAAATAAAGTGGGGAAAAATCAGCATGGGAATGCGTATAAAGAGCAGTAATAACGGATAAACAAAGTGTACATAAAAACAGAATCTAAATCTAGCTTATTGTGGGAAAAGAACACATTAGTTGACAATGTTCAACATTCTTTGTCAACTTAAGAGATCACATGAAATACCTTGGTAAATTGATAACTTTAACAGGTGTCTACTTAATGTATTTACAAGAATGAGTATTTCTCTTTAAACGTGATAGTGAACCCATTATCCACGTTAGATTTCTTCGACTAGCCCATACCAACATAATCAGCAGATGCCAAATTTAATCTTTACAAATATTTTGATTTCTGATTGCATTTGATCGGAGACACTTTGATTGAGGAAGAAGTTGTTCGAACTGAGCAGCCTCCTATTCAGTCAACACGTTATATGTGCTTAAATCAATTTGGTATATGTGCATCATGGATTAACTAAAATCAATGGATCATGTTAAATCACTATTATGCTACAGACCACAAAGTCGGATTTGGGTAAACTTTTGATATGTTATAAAGGGCATTCTACTCTATCAGAATCAGTTAAAATACCTTTTGTAGCAATTTTTTGGGGGTCAAAGTGTATATTGACCCGACTAATCTCTTGATCCATGGGCGACACCAAATACCTTTGGGGCCAGGTCAAATCAGTTTCTATAATAGATGATTGTTCTGCATTTACAATTAGTTGGGCCACTTTACAGTCTGTTCGTCCAGTGAGCAGAAATTTCACGTATCGATTGTCAATTGTAATGGTTCTTTAGGTATCGTACTTGAGGCCGATACGTCACGTTTTTTTGTCGTTGCTTTCACGTTATTGCGTACGTGCTGATCAATAATGAATAACACATCGTAATGACTGTTCGATGTAGTTGATGATAGTGAAGAGCTGAGCTTTTCAAGCGACTTTGAGATTGTCGACGACACTTTTTCACACATATCAGACAGTTTTGTGCTGATTTCAAAGTTTATTGATTGTACAGCTTGCACAACAAGTGAGTCTGTTTTCTCACGCGATTCGTAAATTGTCTTGATTTGGGAGCTTAAGTGTTTTTTTACTTTATTGTTGTGATGTACTTTCGTAACAGTCGTGCTTTTCAGTTGTTCGGTTTGTTCTGGTACATCGTTCTTCAGATCTTTAATGCCAGATTGACACTTACGTTTATCTCTGAAGTCAGGGTGTTCCTTGATTCTTCTAGTTTTGACACAACGACTGTCAGCTCGCCTAAACACGAATTGAGTTTTGGTTCTGTGGCAACACTGTCAATGGAGCGTAAATTATATCTGAAATATTGTCTTTCAAGAACTGGTCGGTATCATAATATTCCTTTGCAAATGTTTCTGATTTTTTACGACTTCGCAATGTACCCGTTGGTGCATTAGGTTTCTCTTTTGATCGTTGTGAGAGGACGTCTCTGTAGAGCGATAGTACATCCTCGGACGAATTCGTAAGTTCGAGAAGTGTTTGAACGTATATATCCTTTGGGAGATCACTCAACCCGAGATCAAGTCGATCTATGACAACTGCATCCAGCCGATACAAGTTTTCTTGCTGTTCACACTGTAAGCTGTTGTCGAGCTCGAGTTCGACAGATGAGGTGTAACTCTTGTGGACGGGCGTTTGAAAGTTATCGAATGATTCCGGGTTGAATATCCCGCTTTAGTTGTATTCCTCCTGATTGGAAGCCATGTTTAATGGAGACTTGGACGAGCTACGATGACCATTCAGTGGCTATAGATGGCATTACAGTTGTCGCCTTAGGCAATATCACAACTGGTTCTACGAGACCCCTCTACTGAGTGGTGTTTCCTTTATTATATCTTCTTTGAACGCGTTGGATATTTATAGACAAAGGAGAAAATACAAATCTGTCTTTTACTCACAATTAACTTTCTAATGTTTCATTTAAAAGTATCCATCATATCACACTTGATCACTACTAATGTCCTATATACAATTTTCGCACTGAAAAAGTCTTTTAACACCTTTAAATCACGAAATTAACGTTACTCCGCCATCTTGGATATTTT
Source organism: Cerastoderma edule (assembly GCA_947846245.1). Lineage (NCBI taxonomy): Eukaryota > Metazoa > Mollusca > Bivalvia > Cardiida > Cardiidae > Cerastoderma > Cerastoderma edule. The sequence goes on from OX401415.1 coordinate 29,297,301, forward strand.
TTCCTCAACCATGCCTCTGTTCAACATGTACATCAGCTTTACCTGTGTACCGAAAGTACCTCACCTGTACCTGTGTAAAACATGTACCTCACCTGTACCTGTGAACAACATATACCTAACCCATACATGTGTAGCACATGTGCATGCTATACTCCTGTGTACATGTACCTCACCCTTACGTGTGTATAACATGAACCTTAGCACTACCTTTGTTCAACATGTACCTCACCCATATCTTAGAACCGAATAAACCTTAGCCATACATATGTACCGAATGTACTTCACAACAACCTGTGTACATCATGAACTAGTACCTCACCCATACCTGTGTACAATATGCACCTTACCGATACCTGTGTACAATATGTACCTCACCCATGCCTGTATACAATATTTACCTCACCCATACCTGTGTACAATATGTACATTACCCATACCTGTGTACAATATGTAACTTATTCATACCTGTGTACAATATGTACCTTACCCATACCTGTGTACAATATGTACCCCACCCATGCCTGTGTACAATATGTACCTTACCCATACCTGTGTACAATATGTACCTTACCCATACCTGTGTACAATATGAACCTTACCCATACCTGTGTACAATATGTACCTTACCCATACCTGTGTACAATATGTACCTCACCCATACCTGTGTACAATATGCACCTTACCGATACCTGTGTACAATATGTACCTCACCCATGCCTGTATACAATATTTACTTCACCCATACCTGTGTACAATATGTACATTACCCATACCTGTGTACAATATGTAACTTATTCATACCTGTGTACAATATGTACCTTACCCATACCTGTGTACAATATGTACCCACCCATGCTGTGTACAATATGTACCTTACCCATACCTGTGTACAATATGTACCTTACCCATACCTGTGTACAATATGAACCTTACCCATACCTGTGTACAATATGTACCTTACCCATACCTGTGTACAATATGTACCTCACCCATGCCTGTGTACAGCATGTACTAGTACCTCACCCATACCTGTGTACAATATTTACCTCACCCATACCTGTGTACAATATGTAATTCACCCATGCCTGTGTACAATATGTACCTTACCCATACCTGTGTACAATATGTACCTCACCCATTCCTGTGTACAATATGTACCTTACCCATACCTGTGTACAATATGTACCTTACCCATACCTGTGTACAATATGAACTTACCCATACCTGTGTTACAACATGTACCTTACCCATACCTGTGTACAATTTGTACCTTATCCATACCTGTGTACAATATGTACCTTACCCATACCTGTGTACAATATGTACCTTACCCATACCTGTGTACAATATGTACCTCCCATACCTGTGTACTGTATGTACAATATGTACCTGTGTACTCACCCCATACCTGTGTACAATATGTACCTTACCCATACCTGTGTACAATATGTACCTTATATGTACCTCACCCATACCTGTGTACAATATGTACCTCACCCATGCCTGTGTACAATATGTACCTTAACCATACCTGTGTACAATATGTACCTTACCCATACCTGTGTACAATATGTACCTTACCCATACCTGTGTACAACATGTACCTTACCCATACCTGTGTACAATATGTACCTCACCCATACCTGTGTACAATATGTACATTACCCATACCTGTGTACAATATGTAACTTATTCATACCTGTGTACAATATGTACCTTACCCATACCTGTGTACAATATGTACCTCACCCATACCTGTGTACAATATGTACCTTACCCATACCTGTGTACAATATGTACCTTATATGTACCTCACCCATACCTGTGTACAATATGTACCTCACCCATGCCTGTGTACAATATGTACCTTAACCATACCTGTGTACAATATGTACCTTACCCATACCTGTGTACAATATGTACCTTACCCATACCTGTGTACAACATGTACCTTACCCATACCTGTGTACAATATGTACCTCACCCATACCTGTGTACAATATGTACATTACCCATACCTGTGTACAATATGTAACTTATTCATACCTGTGTACAATATGTACCTCACCCATACCTGTGTACAATATGTATCTTACCCATACCTGTGTACAATATGCACCTTACCGATACCTGTGTACAATATGTACCTCAATCATGCCTGTATACAATATTTACCTCACCCATACCTGTGTACAATATGTACATTACCCATACCTGTGTACAATATGCACCTTACCGATACCTGTGTACAATATGTACCTCAACCATGCCTGTATACAATATTTACCTCACCCATAACTGTGTACAATATGTACATTACCCATACCTGTGTACAATATGTAACTTATTCATACCTGTGTACAATATGTACCTTACCCATACCTGTGTACAATATGTACCTCACCCATGCCTGTGTACAATATGTACCTTACCCATACCTGTGTACAATATGTACCTCACCCATACCTGTGTACAATATGTACCTCACCCATACCTGTGTACAGCATGTACTAGTACCTCACCAATACTTGTGTACAATATATACCTTACCCATACCTGTGTACAGCATGTACTAGTACCTCACCAATACTTGTGTACAATATATACCTTACCCATACCTGTGTACAATATGTACCTCACCCATACCTGTGTACAATATGTACCTTACCCATACCTGTGTACAATATGTACCTCACCCATACCTGTGTACAATATGTACCTCACCCATGCCTGTGTACAATATTTACCTCACCCATACCTGTGTACAATATGTACCCTACCCATACCTGTGTACAATATGTACCTTACCCATACCTGTGTACAGGATGTACCTTACCCAAACATGTGTACAAATATGTACTTTACTCATACCTGTGTACAATATGTACTAGTACCTCACCCATACCTGTGTACAATATGAACCTCACCCATACCTTTGTACAATATGTACCTTACCCATGTCTTTTTTAAAACATGTACCTCACTCATACATGTGTACAACATAAAACTGACCGGTACGTGTGTACAACATGTACCATACCACTTCATGTAAACAACATGTACTTCAACCTTATCTGTTTACAACATGTACCCCCTATACCTGTGGACAACATGTACCTCACCACTACCTGTATACAACCTATACTTCACCCTAACCTGTTTACAACATGTACCTCACCCATACCTGTGTACAACATTTACCTCACTTATGTCTGTGTACAACATGTAACTCAACCATATCTGTGAAGAGCATGCTCATCATCCATGCCTGTGTACAAAATGTATATATCCCGTGCTTGTGTGCAACATGTATATGACAGCTACCTGTGTACCTAATGTTCTTAACCAACACCTATGTACAACAAGTACCTCACCCATGCCTGTGTACAACATGTACCTCACTCATACCTGTGAACAACATGTAACTAACCGGTACCTGTGTACAACACGTACCTCACCACTACCTGTGTACAACACGTACCTCACCCATGCATGTGTACCAAATGTACTTCACCCATGTCTGTGAACAAAATATACCTCACCCATTTCTGTGTACAACATATACCTCACTGCTGACTGTGAACAACATTTACCTCACTCATACCTGTGAACAACATGCAACTGACCGTTTCCTGTGTACAACATGTACCTGACCTATGTATGGTTCAACATGTACATATTATTCATTTTTCTACAGAAACAACCCATTGGTTTTACGTTTTGGTAAAAAAGCCCATTGATATAATTTCGAAAAATATCACTGCACTTACCTGTACACAACATGTACCTCAGTAATACCTTGTAAAGCATGTACCTCACCAATATCTGTGTCCATGATATACCTCACCTATGCAATTGTACAACATGTACCTCACCCATACTTGTGAACCGAATGTACATCACACACGCCTTTGTAAAACACGAACCTCACTCATACCTGTGTACAGCAGGAAACTGATCGGTACCTATGTACAAGATGTACCTCACCCATACCTGTGTAAAAACGTGTACCTCACTCATACCTGTGAACAACATGTAACTGACCGGTACCTGTGTACAACATGTACATCGTCACTACTTCTGTACATGTACCTCACAGATACCTATGTACACAATTCACATCATAAATACCTGTGGACAACATGTACCTCGCCACTACCTGTGTAAAACATGTACCCTACCCATGCAAACTGCAACTTACTGATGCCTGTTTACCGAATGTACCTCACCCATGCCTGTGTACAACATGTACCTCAGCCATACCTTTGTACAGCATGTATCTCACCCATACCTGAGTCCAACATGTATCTCACCTATGCATTTGTACAACATGTAACTCACCCACACGTGTGTAGAACATGTACCTCACCCATACCTGGTTACCGAATGTACCTAAACACTACCTGTGTACATCATATACTTGTACCTCACCCATACCTGTGTACAATATGTACCTTACCTAGTCTTTGTACAACATTTAACTCACTCATACCTGTGTACAACATAAAAACTGACCGGTACGTGTGTACAACATGTACTACCTCACTCATACCTCTGTAGAGCATAAATCCGACCGGTACCTGGGTACATGTACACCACCACTACATATTAATAACATGTACTTCACATTTACCTGTTTACAACATGTACCTCACTAATACCTGTGTACAACATTTACCTCACCTATGAATGTGTCCAACAGCTTGTTCCCGGAAAGTCGAATCGAAATCTATCACACCTTGGTGATTTGGGGGATTAGGAGGGCCTCCAAGGGATCGTCGACTATCGATTTTCTTAGTAATGATAAAGGGTTATCTTTTATTATGTGGTTTAATGTTGAAGACAATAACTTAAATGTAATGTTTTCAACTTTATAACTCTATTCATATCATCTTCATTCTATCATATCTACGGTTTATGCTTCAGAGAGGTAACATGTATGTTAATGATAGAAACATTGTTTAAGGAAGGATTTCATCTTCTTGATTTATAGAAGCACTGCTGTTTTTAATAAAATTATCCTTAAATCATTATAGTTACGGTGCAGTTGAAGTCCGTTTAAAGTTGCAAAGTACGAAAATGAAGCATTTTCATTTAGATATTCAATTGTAAAAATGTTGTTGTTGTTTTGGTTCTTTTGACTTCATACTCATGATATGAATATTTGTTCACTCACCATTTGATATATTTGTTTTCCATGCTATGCATGCATGATAATGTACTATGTGCAAGTCGCAAAATAACAATATGTTCTGTTATATTGAACTTGTATTCCAGTCATTAATCAGGGTGCCAAGAAAGGAAATCAATTCGACGCCAAAATCGATAGAAACGTACATCTTTCTACATGTACCACAAGACCATGTAACACTGCAGTGATTATCTTATCGTGTATATCTAAGTTTTATTTCTTACAGAAGAAACAGAAAAGTGCGGCTTAAGGGATTTTATTTTCATTTGTTTTTACACCTCTCTTTGAACTTTCTTTTTCAAACTATAAACATTATCAGTTTGAAATAATTGATTGATTGATAAGTGATAAGGTTTAAGGTCCCCCCAGACCTATTCTGCCCCCAGACAAGCTGGTTGCATGACGTGGACCGTAAATGAAATTAAAAAGTTTGAAATGCGATAGTAGTCTACCAATTTATAGTAGCCTTTACATTTTTAATTTGTTTTCACACTTTAAAATATCCTAAATTACATTAAGACATGTATAAGTATAAGTTGTACTCAAGTTGATTATCATCGCTTTTGATGTAGCGATGTAGATACTTAATAAGATTATTTAACAAGTTTTATTTTATTCATTAATAAAATCCTGAATATGATCCATTCAAACTCTTATTATAAATCTATCAATATTATATTTCGATGACTAATGTGGCAAAAATGGTATACGGACATTTGCCCCCCGGACATTTGCCCCCCGGACATTTGCCCCCTTTTTTGTATAGGGCGGACATTTGCCCCCTCGCCGCAATGTAGAAGGCGGACATTTGCCCCCTCATATTATTTTTTCAACTTGCTTGACCTGATCGTATTTCGTTATGATTAAACAGGAATTTAAATGGAAATAATTGTTAAATAATAATTGGATCAGACTAACATGTCAATTTTGCTCTATTACGCCGATGTTTAATACGATCAGGTCAAGCAAGTTGAAAAAATAATATGAGGGGGCAAATGTCCGCCTTCTTTATTACGGCGAGGGGGCAAATGTCCGCCCTATACCAAAAAGGGGGCAAATGTCCGGGGTGGCAAATGTCCGGGATTCGGCAAAAATATGGTAATTCCATCACTTTATGAAGGACTTAGAATAGTTTTGCACCGAGCCCTTGATTTTATTTAATACAATAATCATTTAGTTTACCTAATATGAAATTATTGGTGTAATATATAAGTAACTTAAAGTGGTTTAATATATTGATAACCTATATAAAAGGGTTAATGTCCATACTGTCTGGGAGATATGACAGGAGTTGGTTATAAACAGGGGACACTTACCTGTCAATTTATCCCCAGGTGTTTTAATTCAGGCTTGCAGGTGTCATAGATAGTTAATACATTAAAGGGGTAGATGGGCAGTGTATTGTGTTATATGCCAATTAAAATATCTACTCAACTGCTCTCACACTGCGTTTTCCTATCCTTGCTTAAACTTCAGTTTTCTTTAGCACTTATAATCTTTTTGCACTGAACTGACTAAAGGTTACGTGGAAATCTAATGCAATAGCCTCTATATTTTATTCAACATTTACAACTGTTTTGCACTGAACAAGTATATGTGTTAATATGTAAATTGTCAGTTCAGCGTTAAATGTTTGTCAATAGCTTAGGTTATCTTTAACACTTACAATCTTATTGCATTGAGCCGACAAATGTTAAGAGAAAATCACAGCTAAGCCTGTGTGTTTCATTAGGTACATACACTGGTTTTGCACCGAACGCGTTTTATTAGAATACAAAATGTATTCCCTTAATTAATTCATTTTGAACTGAATATTTCTTTAAAAAATACAATTAGTATTCTTTTAAATAATTTTTGCACTGATCACGTTTTATTAGCAAACTTTGTATAACTTTGTATAAACTTTGTTTATATTTACTTATTGTTATTCTTATCTATAATACCATTAACAATTTCTTTTTAAGCAAAATAGTTTGAAACAAAAAAAGAAAAAAAAAATGAGTTAAAGATTATTTTCAGGGATTTAGTGAAATCCCTGACGATTTTTTTCAGGGATTTCATGAAATCCCTGACTTTTTTAGGGATTTCTGAATTTTCAGGGATTTCACGAAATCCCTGATTTCACAATTTTCCTGTAACATATATACTAAATATCATTGAAGCAAAGTCTACCGAGACTTAATGTTTAGATAAGTGTTTTTTGTCGATGAAGAAAATTGAACACTAGAAATACACAGCAATGTGCATTTCTTTCTTTACTCTTAAAATGTTTAATATGCCATGGCTTAAGTTTATTTGTCTAGGTAAGTGATATGACAGTCGCAAACCCAACTTGAGAAATGGTTTAACTTTTTTGAGCACCTTTTCACTGAATTTCAGCTACATTGTATATCTAACACTGGACCTATCTATGCATCCATGTAATTGGCTTTCTGCCTAATTTATTCAGCCTAATTTAATTGGTGGATGACATGAAAGTTGCTTAACTCACCGATTCCTTATTCAGTAAAAAGCAAAACCTAAAAGTTAAATAGTAAAACCAATTACCTTTAGAGGCAATCACTGTTTAATAAAGAAAATACACTGTATAACATTATAACCATAATAACTCAAATGAATTCAAGCAAATCAGAAATGAAATTAGATCATCAGCTGTCATACCTGGAAAAACGCTACGACCACAAAGGAAAATGCATTAGAATTCTATACTGTTATTAACTTAATATACATGTAATGCTGTAGCTTTCATCTTATAAAATACTCCAGCAAATATGTTGCTTGAGTTTTCATTTTGATAGTGAATACTTTAAATGATACTGTAATATATTTCAACTATATCCTACATCTAGGTTTAGCACGATACTGGTGTGTCTCTTAAATGTTTACTTCTTGTGTACTGATGGGCCTATGGCCTTATGTATCAATTAAGTATCTATCTATCTATATGTGAAAGGCTGCACAGATCCGACGGCCGCGGACACCCGAACTGACTCTAAACCAACATATTGTTGGTAAATATGATTCCATTGCAGAAAACTATCTTTCAAGCACAAAACAACTTATATAAAAGGAGTTCATCAAATGGGGTCTCACATCATTCATAAATTAATTTTCATGACTTTTATGAAATAATAAAATATCTCAATGTTTTCTTGAGTATTTTATTTCTACTAATCTTCTTGCATCGGCTTTAGATCAAACTAATTATGAATTATGAACACTGGTAACTAACTGCAAATTATACTCGTAGAGAAATGGCTACAGTAAAACAAATAAGAATGCGATAAACGTAGAGTGACGAACCAGCTGAAAATCCCACCAACGCCATTAGATCCGTTATTAGGTCTCCCTCGTTTGTAATCGTTATTGGACGACCAATCACGGAGTACCCTGAAACTGGTCCAGAAATTACAGGCATTTGTTCACAACGGCCGGATGTCGAGTTTTCACGGAACCCCTTGGGACATGTACACTTGTACGAACCAACTGTGTTCCTACACACTTTATCCTTAGCACACACCACGGACTCGTCATGACATTCATCTTTGTCTACACACAGATCGAACTCATTATTCCAAACAAACCCTTCACGGTCTGACGCACAGTTGCAGGTGATGTTCAACTTGTTTCTAACAAAATCATCGAAATTATTGTTTGCTTTCCAGTCCCAAAGACACGTTGGATCTGCTAGCTTCCTGCACTTATTCCCATTGTCTTCTCTATCGGACACAGATTTGTACACGTTACCCTGCGAGTTTCGACCGTAACAAGGATCTGGACAAGACCATAGAAGAAAGCACATAACGCCGTTATAATATATGTTATTGCCTGGCTCGTCTCGTCTGTCCACTACAATATGATCATGTCTCGAACTTCGTTGTAGAATACCTTGCCTTTCATCATCAGACACCTCGTTTACCCACACCAATTTATTCAAACATCCCGGCTTACCGGCGTACTGAAGCGCTCTTATTTCAGATCCAAGGTCCTTCCAGTTGACGGCATATGAGCATATAAAATAGGCTGCTGTTTGTCGAAAAATAAACATATCGTTTACGCTTTCAAAGGGCTCAAATATGGTCCCTTCCATAGATTCATTCTTCGGTCGAAAAAACTTGCGCAGAGTTCCGGAATCTTTCGCAACGTCATAAATTGCTTGAACACAGTATTCTACTCCCCGTCTACATTGTTTTGCAAGGCCTGTATGTAGTTCTCTGAGAGGCCTGGATGGAAATTGTCTGTAAAACTGTTTGTCATCTTCAGTGATTTCCCCTGCAAGGTAGCGATAATCTACTCCAAAGTATTTATGGGCGGCGAGATAGTTTCCCACTAGATACAAGGTAAGTCTTGATTTATCGAACTTAAAATTTGTTTGAAGATCATGTCCAATAGAACCTTCAGGAAAAAAATCCGCTTTGTTCGATTGTAAAAGTAAAGACGTGTAAACAAAGCATATTACAAGAAAATCAAAATTTGCCATTGCTATCATTTTTAACGCGCCTAGGATAAATGACGTCATTGTGTCCTGTATGACGTGGGAAGCGTGACTCTTACGTCATTTATATCTAGAGGTATCATACCTGTTACAGTTACAGAATATTTCCGGGTCGTAGCGCTCTAAGTAGTTATATTTAGAAATGTTGAGTTTCGACTTCTGAGCGACGTCTTATCAACAGTCGTACGAATGAATGAATGAATGAATGGTGTTTTAAGGCGCATCGACAGCTAAGGTCATTTAGCGCGCATTATGATGATGTGGATGAATGGATATTAAAAATATTAACAGGTTAAAATGTATTTGTTTAAAGAAAAAATAAATAAGAATTTGTAACTAATGAACAAAAGTATATATAAGATTTGTAAAAAATTAATGATTGTTGATAGATTGTTTGTAATGAATGTGTGATATGAAATAAATAGTGTGTGATGAAAAATGATATTGATAAATAAATATATATTTAGAATGTGTAAGGAATCACAATTTATTGTAAATCCCAACCTCTTTGAGAAAGGAAAGAATTAATTCAATCCTGACAGTCTCAAAAAGTTCAAAAATAGTGTTGACATTGAAATATTTTGCACGAATTCTTTGAAAATCAATGCAATCTAGCAATATATGTTTGATGGTAAAGGGTGCATTGCATGGAATGCATTCAGGTGCATCTTCCTTAGCCAAGAGCCAGGAGTGTGTAATGTATGAATGACCAATTCGGATTCGTGCAATTGTAACTTCCTCTCTTCGTACGGACCTGTAAGAAGGGTACCATTCTCCGAGGGTAGGCTTAATTGAATGCAATTTATTAAAAACATCATCATTCCATTTTGATTGCCAGATGGATGTGATGTAAGTTAAAATAGAAGGTTTAAAGTCGGTGTATGGTACTTTAAAATCTGAAATGGGAAGGTTAAGAGCTGATTTAGCGGAATTATCCACATGTTCATTACCCATGATACCAGTGTGGCTTGGAAGCCAACAGAACACAAGTCTGTTTGAAGACAAAATATGAGAGATCCTTTGAATAATTTGGCATACCAAAGGGTTCTCCAACTTTTGATTTGATAAGGCTTGCAGTACTGATAGAGAATCAGAAAATATAATAAATCGGGTGGAATTTAGCATTTATCTCTGCAGAGAAGATAGAAGACTTGTCTTGAAGGCGGCATTTCTTAACCCTTTCTCCATATACAGCTGCAGCTGCAACCAAATCACCGTCCTTGGATCCATCAGTGTATATAGGTTTGTAGGAAGAATATTGTTCTTTTATCTCTCTATATTTACTGTGAAAGATAGCTCTATCTGTTTCTGACTTCTTATGAATGAATGAATGAATGGTGTTTTAAGGCGCATCGACAGCTAAGGTCATTTAGCGCGCATTATGATGATGTTGATGAATGGATATTTAAAATATTAACAGGTTAATAAATAAATAAAATAAATAAGAATTTGTAATTAATGAACAAAAGTAGATATAAGATTTGTAAAAATTAATGATTGTTGATAGATTGTTTGTAATGAATGTGTGATATGAAATAAATAGTATGTGATGAAAAATGATATTGATAAATGTATATATATTTAGAATGTGTAAGGAATCACAATTTATTGTAAATCCCAACCTCTTTGAGAAAGGAAAGAATTAATTCAATCCTTACAGTCTCAAAAAGCTCAAAAATAGTGTTGACATTGAAATATTTTGCACGAATTCTTTGAAAATCAATGCAATCTAGCAATATATGTTTGATAGTAAAGGGTGCATTGCATGGAATGCATTCAGGTGCATCTTCCTTAGCCAAGAGCCAGGAGTGTGTAATGTATGAATGACCAATTCGGATTCGTGCAGTTGTAACTTCCTCTCTTCGTACGGACCTGTAAGAAGGGTACCATTCTCCGAGGGTAGGCTTAATTGAATGCAATTTATTAAAAACATCATCATTCCATTTTGATTGCCAGATGGATGTGATGTAAGTTAAAATAGAAGGTTTAAAGTCGGTGTATGGTACTTTAAAATCTGAAATGGGAAGGTTAAGAGCTGATTTAGCGGAATTATCCACATGTTCATTACCCATGATACCAGTGTGGCTTGGAAGCCAACAGAACACAAGTCTGTTTGAAGACAAAATATAAGAGATCCTTTGAATAATTTGGCATACCAATGGGTTCTCCAACTTTTGATTTGATAAGGCTTGCAGTACTGAAAGAGAATCAGAAAATATAATAAATCGGGTGGAATTTGCATTTTCCACCAGGTTAAGGGCTAGATCAATAGCCCTTATCTCTGCAGAGAAGATAGAAGACTTGTCTGGAAGGCGGCATTTCTTAACCCTTTCTCCATATACAGCTGCAGCTGCAACCAAATCACCGTCCTTGGATCCATCAGTGTACATAGGTTTGTAGGAAGAATATTGTTCTTTTATCTCTCTATATTTACTGTGAAAGATAACTCTATCTGTTTCTGATTTCTTATCAGAGGTAAGATCAAATAAAAAGTTTGCTGTGTCCAGTGTCCATGGAGGTATGTCAGATAACTTGTACTGGGCTATGGAATCAGTGTCTACCCCAAGATTATCTATAATGGGCTCCATGCGAATACCAATCGCCATACGTTTGTATTGGGGGTTAAAAACTACTCGATGAGTAGGGTTAAAAGGATTGGATTTCAATTTTAAAAAGTATTGAAGAGATAGTTTTTCCCTTCTGTAATATAGAGAAGGTTCATTAGCCTCTGCATAGAGGCTGTTAACGGGAGATGTTCTAAAGGCGCCTAGGGCAAGCCTTAAACATTGGTTTTGTATTGGATCTCGCAGCTGGAGATAGGATTTACGGGCTGATCCATACACTATAGAACCATAGTCAAGTTTTGATCGAATAAGGGATCGGTATAGCCTTAGCAGGACCTTCTTATCGGCTTCCCAATCAGAGTGTGCAATTACTCTAAGAATGTTCATTGTTTTTTGGCATTTCTTTTTAAGAGATTTAATATGAGGTAAGAAAGAAAGTTTTTTGTCAAAAATGACTCCAAGAAATTTGAATTCTGGCACAACTTCTAGTTTAGTATTGCCTAGAGGCAGATCGGGGTCTGGATGCAATCTACGAAGATTGCAAAAATGCATACATTTGGTTTTCGTTTTGGAAAACTTGAACCCATTTTCATCTGACCATATTTGTAATTTATTAAGGCATTGCTGTAGTTGGCGTTCAATAATATCCATGTTTCTGGAACAGAAACAAATAACAAAGTCGTCTACATAAAGGGAGCAGTCCTCTCCAGGGTTTATAGCTTTAACAATGCTATTTATCTTAATGCTAAAAAGTGTAACAGACAAAATACACCCCTGGGGAACCCCATTTCCTGCTCGCGAGCACCTGACAAGGTGTTCCCAACACGAACGCGGAAGAGCCGTTCATCCAGGAATGCTGCAATGAATATAGGAAGGTGGCCTCTGAGGCCAAAATCGTGTAAATCTTTAAGTATACCATGTTTCCAAGTGGTATCATATGCACTTTCCAAGTCAAAAAATACAGATACTACATGCTGCTTTTTAGTAAAAGCTTCTCGAAGATACGTTTCGAACCGAACAAGATGGTCTAACGTACTTCGTTGTCGGCGGAAGCCACTTTGAACGGATACAATAAGGTTGTTTGATTCAAGAAACCAAACAAGCCTATCGTTAACCATCCGTTCAAGAGTTTTACAGATGCAACTTGTCAAGGCAATCGGTCGGAAGCTGTTTGGATCTTTTGCATCCTTTCCTGGTTTCGCAATTGGAATGACCAAAGCCTCTCGCCAGCTGGATGGAAATTCACCAGTCTGCCAAACATTATTAAAAATGTCGAGTAAAATAGAAAGGGATGAATGTGGTAAGTGCTTGAGGAATTGATAGTGAATTTGGTCCTGACCTGGAGAAGTGGCATGTGATTTCTTCAAGGCAGATTGAAGTTCTTTAAGAGTAAAGAGTTTGTTGTAATGCTCTTCATTTTTAGAAATAAAATTGAGCTTTGTTTTCTCCGCTCTTGTTTTAAAGGTCTGAAATTTTTTAGAGTAGTTCTCAGCAGAGGACTTCATCGAGAAAGTCTCTGCCAAGGTATCTGCTATATCCTGAGGGTTATCTATTTCTTGGTTGTTTGAAGTGAGGTGACTAATATGAGATGGACCTTTGCCATTCATTTTACGAATCATGTCCCAAGTCTTTTTGTTTGAGGTGCGACTATTAAGTCTAGAGACATAATCTCTCCAGGACTTGCGCTTACTTGTTTTAATTGTGCATCTTGCCTTTGTACGGCGGATACGAAAGTCGTTAAGGTTTTCTTGTGTTGGTCTCAGGTTAAATTTCCTGAGAGAGGCCTTTCATTCCCTAACGGCTTCCTTACATTCAGAAGTGAACCAAGGTTTATCTGGACGTTTGGGATTTGTCGAGGTCTGAGGTATAGACTGTTTGGCTGCATCAAACAATAAAGAAGAAAAAAAGGAAGGAAGGGTCCTCACAGTCCTCAAATGCATGGTGAACAATATTCTGTTCACAAAGCATCTGGAATTTACTCTAGTTTGCTTTGGACAACTTCCATTTTTGAGGACGATCAAGGACTGAAGGTTCATTTTCATTTAAAATAATAGGGAAGTGATCACTTCCACAAGTGTCTTCTAAACATCTCCATGAAAAATCAGGGAGAAGTACTGGACTGCAAAAAGAAAGGTCAATAGAAGAATACGATCCTGAAGCTGGATGCAAATATGTTTTTGCACTTGGATCGTTCAGGAACGAAAGAGAATTTACAGACATAAAATTCTCTATTTGATCACTACGGCGGTTCGTATCTGTACAACCCCATATGGTGTTATGTGCATTAAAATCACCAACAAGTAAAATGGTTGAGGTAGTTGAGATATCAAATCATCAAGACTACCTTGGTGTATAGGTTTATTTGGTGGAAGATACAAAGAGCACAGGGTAATAGTGTTATGTAAAGATAGTCTCACAGCTACAGCTTGAAGGGAAGTATCAAGCTGTATGTGCTTGTGAGGAACACTATTATTAACAATGACAGATACTCCACCTTAGGCTTTATTGCCTTCAGTGTAAATCTTGTTATAGATAGAATGAAATTTGAGGGAGATAGTGTCATCCTCTTTCAAGAATGTCTCTTGAAGACAAAGTGCAGCAGGTTTGTGATTATCAATCAAAAGTGACAACTCATCAAAGTTGGCCTTCAGACCTCGACAGTTCCATTGGATAATTGGATTAGCCATTGCGCTAAAAAGTAAAATTAAAAAGTATAAAAAAGCATTCTATAATTCATTGCAGCAGATTAAAAAGTTAAGAAGCAGGTGACTTGGGGTCCTTGGTATTTGGTTTTTTACCCCAATCATCTAAAGAACCACCCCATATGGACTGCTCGACATCTGAAGAGTCGCCTTCAAGGACCTCTTCAGTGTCCATTGCATCCAGAACTTCAAAATTGTTAGAAGTTGCAATGGGAGTTCTTGCGACAGAACTTGTCGCAGCACCTGAATGTTCATCATTTGAACAAAGAGATTTTTGTTTAAGAAGGTTTTTCCTTTCTTTCTTAGAAAGAGAAGGGTTTGCCTTTGATCCAGAAGATGGACCATTGGAAGAAGAAATAGATTTTTGTTGTTGTTTAGACTTTGATTCAGAGGCAGGTTGTTTAGCTTTAGTTGTTGATGCAGGTGTTGGTGCAGAAGTATCTTTTGGTGTAGTTGCAGGTTTTGGTGTGGCAGTAGAAGGTTTTGGTGCTGATTGAGGTTTGGGTGCAGAAGTAGATGGTTTGGGTGCGGTTGCAGGTTTTGGTGTAGGAGGTGGTTGCTTTGCTATGTATGATGATAGAAGTGGTGCTGGGACCTTGCCCTTCAGCTCCTCCGCCATTTCTTGAAACTTCCCCAAAAGCAGTTTGAGGAGAAGATCGCAGGTATGGCAGTCTTGCTTCGGGGAGGCTACTGCTGAGTAGCTGTTTCCACTGACAAGTCTTTCCTTGTCTTGCTTTTGTTGCAAGACAAGTTTGCGTGCTTCTGCAAAGGAAATGCCTTCCTTGTACTTGATGGTCAGGATATCCTTCTCATCTTTCCAAGTTTGACACTCCTTCGCATAGGCAACGTGACCGGACTTGCAGTTGAAACAGCATGCAGGTGCGGTGCAGTGTTCAGTGCTGTGATCTGCGCCTACAAATGCGCATCTAGCACAGACTGGTGTGTTGGTGCATTTTGTGGTGTGGTGACCAAATCGTTGACATTTGAAACAACGAAGAGGGTTGGAAATGTATGTGTCTACTTTTAAGGATTCAAATCCAATTTTAAGTGTAGGTGGAACTGTAGGACATGAGAAAGTGATTATGTAAGTGTTAGTGTTTTTCAACACTCCATCTCTTTTGACACTGATGCGTCTGATATCAGTGACAGACTGTGACTTTAAATTCTCCTTGATGTCGTCAAGAGAGGAGCAGTAATGGAGGTCCTTGCAACGGATGA